>QNGE01003002.1:53933-96698 GCA_008508345.1 Paragonimus westermani | reverse complement strand
GGGCTATTCGAACTCCCTAATTCCGAGTATCACAGCCAGCTCCCATTTGGAGTGGGTCGCTCACTGTAGAAACAGGGAGAAATCACGCGATGGGCATCGGATTTCCGAAAGAACTCAATTGTACGGTTCTGATGACGCTTCTGTAAAGAAATTAACGAGTTTCAGGCTTCAGTAACTGAAAAAAAGATGGCAATCGAACGTGCAACCACTCGCCGCACCGGTAATCATGCGTTAACAGAAACTATCGGACCCATAGATCGACATCACAGTCACGGATACGAAGTTGCACCGCACCAGTGAGCAGAGCACAGGAGACACGAAACTCTCTACCACTAGTGAGGTGGTCCTCGATTGACTGATGCATCCAAACCGTGTTTTATCTACAGTGCTTTCACACTGGCCATTGTGTTGCGTACTGTTCGTCATATACATCAACACGTCATTTGGTGAGCACATCCGACTGACACTCGCACACCGTACTTACTAATTTAGCTTGCTGAGCGGACCGAAGCGATATAAAACCATTCGTTCTTCTGACTCAGACCACTGTGGTTTAACAAAGGAGGTTGCTGAATGACGGTTATTAGCAAAACACCCGACCCGTTTATAATTTGGAGGGTTTAGCACACATGTCACGTTGGTGAATTTCGTGTCTCTGCCACTCGTGAGAACTCATAATCTAAGGGGAGCAAAATCACTTTCAAATAGACGGCAAAGGAAACTACCATACTGAGGGAAGTGATTATGACAGGGTCAATGGTATTGTGCTTGCAAATATTCTCTGAGTTTATGAGAACACCGTAACGAAAATGATTTGTTTTCTATGGTAACACAAAGTAGTATGATTGCTAAAAGCCGTTCCAAACAGTGAGTTTCACTACCCGTAAATATGAATAATTGCGCCCACATGAAATCCTTATGAGCGCAGAAATCAGAATTGCACAACTGTAAACTGATGGCCTCGGCAAGCAAGATCCAATGGCCTAAATGATCACCGAAGGACCACGAAAAGCAGTTTAATTATACTAGATCGGTTAGCTCTCTAAAAACAACCTGTCATGTTTCAACACCTGGTCTTGAGAACACAACGTGTTTGCTTGTGCAGAGCATTAAACAATAACGAACCCGCCTGAGAATCAAAAGTCAACAATCAGATTCTTTTGATGTCAGTACAAACTGGGTCGACAAAGCACACAAGGGACGAACTTACAATGCTCAACACATTCGTTTCCACACGTTCGCTCCGTTAAGTCTGAAGTGAAGTCCGATGATATCAGGCAGAAAGGGCAGAAAAGATATTTACAACCATACCATACATGCAAAAAGGTTTCATACACGACACTTACTCGGCACACTATGAACAAAATCCCATAAAAGTAGTCGGGCAAAAACTGCCATTTTTGTAAGAGAAGTGCGGGTTAAATAATAGCCCCATCAAGAATGCCCAAAAAGCAACTGAATCAACCTGATTTGCAGCCTAATTGTATGCTTCCGTTCGACTCACCAATGGGTTACTATAAGTGGAAAGGAATTAGCCTTTGTGCATACTAACCGGTCTGCTTGCGCCTAGCAACACGCTGGTCGGACAAGGCGAGTTTCTGATAGAGTACGTCAAAGCGTAGCTGAACAGTGTTGTGAATAGAGCAGCTAAACGCCATTAATGCCCAATCGACGGACTCCAGCAAACCAGACAGCAAGATAGCCCAACGGATGCCAAGAAGTCGGGGAAAATTTATTAAACAGTGGCGAGGCTAGCACATTCCCATTGTGTAACCCTAACTTCTGCGTTCAGAAGTTCAGGCAGGCACCTAACTTCTCACAGCCTACAATCAATTGAATTTCCAACTCGGGCCAGCAATCGGGTGGCTGTTAATAATCAGGCCGTTCATAGTCGCTCTGTCGTCTAATGGCAGAAAGCAAGTCGTACTCACCACTGTTATTCCGTTACCTTCGGCTCTCCTTCTAACAAGGTTCTGTTCAATATTGATTTCTTTGTTTAAGAAGGTTCTATTGCATTGTACATTGGCTGAGAAATAAACTTAAAATGATTAAATAAAGTCACGCTATTTTAGTAGATTATAGTTGCTTGGGCCAGTAAATAGGGCTGTTGTTTCAATCAGGGCAGGACGGAGCCAGTCGGACGTGGGCACGATGAGGCACACGATATGCAAGCTGTGAACCGGAAACATGATCTGGTTATCAGGGTGTACAGTAATCCAAGACTTCTGGCCTACAGTTTGTAAACATTCTTGCGACCACACCTCAATGATATGACATGTCGGCATTCAGGACATTCTTAGTTCTGTTTAGCCACGTTTTATCCTTCTGATAATTTCTTTGTAGGTTACGCCGTGTAAATGCTGTGTTGAGCAGCGGTTCGAGCCACAAGTTGTTAGAAATGAATGAATATAATATCCGACTACCCATGCATATGACTAAGATACAAATTCACGAGACGATACAGTACTGGAATACTCTTGCGTACAAAACATAGGTAACGGAAAAATGCCAGGCACTATTATTTTCAGGGTAACGTTAATTAATCGGAGTTGACACCAATCACGCGGTAGTTCAATGACAGAGAGCGGTTACCGATCAGGCGTAATCACGGTTGTCCATGCTTAAGAGTGAACAGGCTGATAATATCCACTTATCGGGTAGGCCATCTATATTGGGCGCATGAAAGCACCTACTTCAATGTGGTGGGCATCGTCTGGTGCGTTTGTTTCCTTTATCACCGGTAAATCATGCATATGTATACACATAACTGTTTGAACCGCGGTTGCGCTCTGATTGCGTCAATTTGCATGGCCCATGCAGGATATATTATTTGAACAGTGAGACTGCAAAAGTGTGATTTGACTTTCAAACTAGCCGATTCCACCTGAGAGATGAACGAGACGGCTTCAAAAATAAACCCGTGTGGGCACAAGCACAAATCTCTTGAGCAGTGCGTATGGGAGAGGCAACACGATAAGGGTAGAAAAGACAGACTAGTTATTAACTAATACTTTCACAACACCGCATAGTCAATGAGAACACTCAAATTGCTGGTCTCCACCGATCACTAAAAATTCACGTAAGTCGGTTCAGTTAGTTCATAGACCACCACGTCTATGCAGTGATGCGCCCATCATGTTATGGTGCTACCGAAACACTGCCAGAATCCACGTTGGACTAGACATGGAAAGCAAGGTCATTGATTCGCATCGATCACCGGGACCAAATAAACAAGACAATCAACGCAACCAAGGCGTAACCGTCAATTAGTCAGACATACAGATTGAACACCACTCACGAGGGATCGCGGACGCTGCATTCCGACAGACTTTTCAATCGGCCTCTTTCGAAAACGGAAAGAAGCACTACACTCGAGTTCCGCTCTCGTTAGGGCGCGTAAGTAGAACACATCCCTTCCAAGGCCGGGACTAGAATTCCAACCACACTATGGCGGTCAGGCAACCGTGTTGACAACTGCGCCAATGATCTCACAGTACGCCCGACCGAATTATCATATGTGAACGCTCAGCCACTCTCGGCTGTGAATAATGATCAGGCTGCCCGATCGTCTCGACAGAAGACAACCTAGCTGTCCTGTTAACTCCAATCGATGATCCCTCGACTAGGACTTCCCTCTAATCTGAAGTCAATGACTTGTTGGGTGGTACTTTGATTACTGATGAGTAGTGAGAGATTGTGGGTGATGTTCAATCTACGTGAAAACTAAAATCCCCTACTACTATTAATCAGTGGTTAGTCAGACGTTGTTTCTGTGTGTGCACCTAGCTGGGATGGAAACAGGACCCACAAAAACAGTGGAGCCGACATTTTTTCGACCTAGTTTATTAGTTGCTACGTCATCGTCCACCTTATTCAAGGTACATTATGTGAACACTAAAACCGGAATGATCACAACGGAACGCATTCAACAAAAATTGTGTGTGGTCAAAGGTCAATACGACGACTGGGCTTATCACCATTGGGCGGAAACCCGTTTCAAAAGAGCCTTTAGTCTCTATATTCAGAAGTATGGATCGCTTCTTTGTTGCTTACTTCCAGTCCTACTTCTTGACATCCTGACCTGTCTTCACACCGCCCTCACAAGATATCGTCCACTTTGACAAACACAACACCAAATGCTGAGTGCGTCAGAGCTCGAAACATGCATGTCACTTTAGGGCTAGTGTTAGAATGCGTTCTATAAGAGCGATCGATATTTTAAGTAAAACGGTAGTATGCCGCACGGCAAAAAACGTAGAGTGTAAAAGCTGGAAGCTACTTTTGTCGGCATGACCGACAACAATATACCAATAATTGGTGTTGATGCTCAACCGATACAAAGCGATCATAGTCGTGTAGCGTTCATCAAGCAAACTGAGTTATCAACGCGCACCCAATGGGTCCCGTTTTTTCACCTCAGTTCATGCCTACGTAGACAAGTGCAACAGGAACAACTACCAATTCAATAACGAAAAACTCGTTTCCCGTATTTGGTGAGACTGACGATGAGGTATCACCTGTTAGCCAGTTATACTCTAGTTGAAGTAAGTTAACCACGGTACAAGGAAAACCACATCACAGTCTCTGAGCGGTGTTACAAAACCTCGGTAGTACGGGTGTGTTACACAAAAAACGTGGACAAAATTAAAAGCATGTATGACCTCATCAGCTGAAGAAAGTAAATACACAGGAATACCGACTGCAACAAGTACAATAATGTTGGAAATTCAAATCACGAATACTTCTATAGATGAGTGTACTGTAAATGCGCTGTTCAATAAACGGTGATCACCTAAGTCGTTAAATGAGGTCAAAATAGCCCGGCGACTGTTATGTCTACACTACGCACTGAAGTGAGAACTGAAGCGATGCAAGAGGAACCCTGTGTATCCTGGTCAAGCCAGCATGAAAAATGCATTACATCTAACAATGAACAGTTTACAGTGGGTGGATCGATGAATCAATAACAAGCCAATGAGAGAAGGACAAAGCATGTCAGGGCAGGCTAGCCAGGGTGCGCACGTGAACTTTGCAACCGGCAGCTGCGCAACGAGAAGGTCACTTCAGTGAGTGATCGTTGTGTATGTGTATGCATGCACATGCAGGGTGGTAACATGGATGGACGGTACAGGGAGTTCGAACCCTGACAACGTCGAACGCAATTTTCTAGTTTTAAGTGACCGCCAGATCCACCTTCAAGTGGCCTAGTATTTGGCATGTTAACAAACTCCTCGTAGCAGAATGATTGAAAGCAACACTTCGTCTTCAAATGGGTCGCAACTGCGGTTGTCATAGAAACGACGCCAAAAAATTAGGTGTAAATCAAACGGATACCGTTTCCTGTCCACTGGAGTGAGGAAACATTGGATGTTACAGATGTTTAAATCGGCAAGCCCGAACAGTCGCAACCGTTAGCAGTTTTACTTGTCAACTAACAGTGCAACTACAAAAGGTTCAGGCGGTGTTTCGCTCGTGCGATGTTTTTCACCCATATCAACCCTGAACTTGTTCAAAAGTCTACTGCAGATTCGTATTTGGGTTTTATTCTTTTGGAACTCAAGCTGGATACTGAGCTGGTAATCGTTAGTACTACTATCAAATTATCGCAGGCTGTCATTTATTTTATCAACTGAGAACTATGAGTTCAACAATCCAACCCAAAAGTTCTGTACGACCAGGCACAGTTGAGGGAAAACCCGATAAAAATTGAGTGAGGACAACCAATCACTCCCATATAACAGTAACATGAACCAGATAAAATGACTCCATTTCAAAAAAAGACGCAACCAAGGGCAGTCGAAACGAGTGCGGTAGATGTGCTAATGAAGATCAACTGTAAACGATGTGTTACGTAGCTCTTGCACAAAATGAAGCGACATTTTTAACCGAGTAATGTCAAGGTGCCAGTCGCCCAGCCAGTGTCCGCGCACGAATGCCAGGAAGCACGCAACCCACTCAGCAAATGGTTTGTCTGTACCGGTGTGAACACAATTACCCGCAACAATCAAAGGTTGAGTTGCCCGCAATTGGGAACTTAGTGGGATGATTGAACCAGTCATGCAATATTGGTGTCATAGGATCTAGTCTGTAGCGACTATAATAAATGATATTTTGATAGTCGCATTCATCTGTACATTTTCTATGATTTTGTACCTACTTCNACTGACAGGGTTGTATTTTGTTGGATCAGTTCCAACAAGTCACCACGGTGGAAAGGAAAGCCACATCCATCCACCAACCAAGAATGACAACAGAATCAACCGGAGATTCCGTCAGAGCCTCAGAAACACATTTCTGATAGCGCCACTATTTGACTGTATCTTGTCAGCAAGACTGACCAATTCATGCTCGCGTACTCAACCTCCCACAAAAGAAACATTAACTATGTCAACTTCTGTCACTGAGTTACGTTCACCAGAGTTGAGCAACATTCCACATCCACCCTAGCCCTGCCTATATCACAATGACCATGACAAAAAATTACATATATGAACAAACACCTTCCAGTGAATTGTTTATTGAGACCATTAAGAAGGCAACCTCGAGATTCGTAAACTTCCTAGCCAATTTCCGCAACTCCTACTTCTTGCATGCAATTAACCGTCACAGCTAGGAATCAGCAGAACTAAAAGAGAGGTTAACGGTCGAGTCGACAACAAGCAACAGGGTAACCAGTTTGAACCTCAGCATTGTCAAGTACTCCTGTTTGGAGTTGGACATCCTAACAGAACACAGCCAGCCTATGTGAGTTGGGATGGGAGGTGATGGTAAACGGTTTGTGATGTAAATACTAAAACTGTACACCCCAATCGAACATGCCACATACGTACGAAACATCTGTAAGCTTCGGGAAAATATATCCGTCTAATATATGCTGTCAACCACTCTGAGTATCCTGACGCGATTCAGATCATTCCTTAATACAAAATAAATGTGCATACCATAATTAACCAGCATCCCGGGAGGTCAGACAACGATGATAAATTCTTCCAAGTGATATTTGTAAGGTTGCGGTGATCTATTAGTAGCAATTCCTAACCAGTTCGTGAATGCACTTGAGCACACACAAAGTGGCAAACATGGTAAGAAACACTACGTGATGTTAGAGCCGAAGGAGTGCCGATAAAGTCAAATAACTCTTTAACCTGTACATCACAGTTTGCCAACATGTGAAACACGGAACTATGTTTGACGAATAGTAATGCAAGGCTGTCCAAACTCAATTACCAGTCGAGAATGTCGGAGTTCAAACCGACCCCCTAATCGGCTAACTCGAACTACCAGCGTGTGAAACGGACCAGACCGGTTAAATTCAAATAACAGCATTCCGGGGTTGCGATCGAATGATGTTCGTGGTCGACGAAATTAGCGCCAAGCAACCTGGAAACTAACTAACCTTATTTCAAAGCAACAATGTATCCGATTAATGTTCAAACGTGCCCACATACCGTTTGGTTCGTGTTCGATTGGAACGAGTTAAGTGGAGGTGTGGCACAGGACGGAGAATGGTACGTCTGACTTTTTGCGATAGGTGCACAACTGGACGCAGGGAGGGGACTGGATGGTACGGTACGCAGCGGAATTTGAGCCTCCTTACATCCATTATGTGTCTTCTTCAGATCCACCACAGTACACACACTTGGATGAACTTTGTGCGATTGACTAGTTCGCCGAATAGTCATTTTAAGCGAATGCAGGCTTCGACCGACGTCCCCGTTTATCTGGTGCAATCCGGCTCGCCTGGTTTTGTGTTTCTTACGGAGCTTCGCGTCTAAAAAGGCGCGGTTGTGTGCAGCTATCTTGGAAGAACAATCTGATTCCGATAGGTCGGTCGATTTTCGTCGACTATACACGTAAGCGTCTGACGAGTGCGTCTGAAGTAGTCGAGCAGAGTTATTAACTATTGCCAATGGAGACTGAATACGAGAAAGCACAGGGGAAATGCTGATCAGTTTTGGTGATATATCACTCACGGCAAATGTGTCCGTAGAACTGGGGCCCACCGAAGCTTCAGTCGGAGGTGGCACTGCAGATGCCGAGGAGGTAGATCCTAGGGCGCGGATAGCATCCATGTATAGACCTGGCGAGAACGCAGTAGCAGTCGATCCGCGCTGTCGCATAATGATTACTCATGCGTTGTTAGGATATGCGGTACGGAGTGTGCTACCAAAACATTGCTCAGACTGAGTAAAACGACGATAATTCCGCACGATCGTTCCGCTGCACCGGTTCAGTTCAGGCTGGCTCGTACTGTCGCGTCAAGGCCGGAACGAAAAAGCGACGGCGACCAGCGCACGGTTCCAATCGGTGCACGAGAGAGTAGGAGCGTGTGACTGACCTGCGTAAAGAGCGACAGCCTGCCGATTGCTTGTTTGTCTATCGATCGATCGTCAGTAGACAACCACCGTACGACCGTACACTCGCGCCCAGGCCCAGGTAGGGTGACAGAAATAGAGAAATCAATATCTCACAGCCATTGGTTAGCAGGCCTAGTGGATTGAAGCGATTGGACAATCCGGCAAACGGGTAACAAAGCGTATGTACGGACATCTGCAGCCTGGCATTCCCGCTGTGGTAGGACGTCGCTCTGTTGCATGACTAAGGGTCGGAAGGTGGACTTCGTCGTGTTATTTCCAGGCTATCCCAGGGTGGTTCCTCAAAAAGAGCCTGGACAAATCACATTGTCTTATCTAAGAAACGGTAAGGTAATTCGCACCAGCGAATGAGGTTTTCAAAAGCCAGAAGAGGGCCTAGTGTTTACACCTTCAACACCGTAAAGCTGACGGCTTCACTGTTTCCGCACCACTCCAAATGCCACTGTCCAGTAACTGCCGTTCACACGCGCCCGCTTGTCAGTAGGACGGCCAAGGTTTATTTCCCTCCAGAACATCCAAGGGTAGTCTGTTTACCGGCATACATGGTTAAAGACTGGCTTCTCGCAGTCTTTTGGTCAGCGCCATCAGACAGGTTTTACCTGCTGAAAAAGTCGCCAACAAAAACCGTTAGCCTATTATTATCATCAGTGGAGGTGCGCTGAAGAAAAGTAACTTTTTACCTAGATGAAGCAAATAAAAATAGAGAATTGTTTTAATAAGTAGGTGAATTTAACAAGTGCTACACACCTTTACCCGTATCGTTATCTCCTACTTCTTTTGAACTCCCGTTGTGCTTGCACTATACCTCATGGGTTACACCATGTGGTGTAGTGTTCGAACTGAGTGCGGGGACAAATAGCGGTAAGCAAACCGTCCATTAGAAACCAGGGATCAAATCCTACTTAAATCACGGACCGGCTGGAAATAATAGAACAAAGAGAGAAATGTGTTACAGTGGTATGCACGAAATTGACGCCTTCGGTATACGGGTGCAGAATGTGAGGAGCATCTGTGTATACTTCGTTCGTACAAATGCGACAGATTATGTCGGTCGGAGTTTACAATTTCGATGTGAACATATTCCGGTTCCTGCTTTCATCGGCAAAACCTTTAATAATTAAAATCAATTCTGTTGTGTGCTAACCACACACTGTTCATTATGGATTCCCTCGCTTCGGTCGTTAATGGGACAACTTATGACAACGACTCCACGTATTTGAGGCTGGGATACCAAATATATCTCTTCACGTACTCAATGTCCGTCATCCGTTATAAAGCCTCAGTTTATTGTCTGTTGAATAAACACCACATTTATCCTTATTGTAAAATGTCACGACAGAAGACTTTCTTTTCTGGTTCATTGATCGGCCCATACCATATATGCATACTGTTAGATAACCAGCCGATCTGCAGATACGGGATTGGCTGAAGCACATGCAGTATTAGGCATCTCATCAAAAAGTGCAATTTCACATTATGAAAATAGTTTTTCTCAGGTCGTCGGTGTTAAGCGCTCATTATTTTTCATTTAAATAATATGAGATGTCAAGATTTCACTTACTCCCATTCGTCGCACATGGATTAACCCGTTGTATGTGATCGGCGCGTGCAGCAACACAACAGCATATTTCACGGGAAGGGTCTTCCTAACCAAAAGGTGGAAGTGGGGTAGACACTATCGACCCCGCGGTTACTTCAACACTCTCTGAACAGTGAATCGGATTGCGCATAAGATTGTACTGCCTGTGTGATCGTTAGTACGCTAGAGATGGTGAACGAACTCAATTAATCACGCAAATTACCTGCAAGACTGGATGCCAGATAGAAGGTTCGGGATTTCAACTCAGACGCTGGGTAGCTAATGTTTGTTGCGACAGGTGACGAAGAGGGTGGACAGGAAAATTATGCAAATGATCAGAACAAGTAATTTTCAATACAAAAATAGTGTCCATTTTTAAAAGGCAATCTGAACACTATCTGCTTTTCCTGAGCCGTCTAGAATTTAGATCTGGCTATCAACTCTTCTGGACGAACAGAAGCCTGCTGGATATTCACAAAAAACCCAGTTTTAGTTTAAGTGGCCGTAGGAACAAATTTACCACACTAAAATTCCCATCAACCGGCACCCGCGGGTCGTGGTACAGATATGAAACTGCATAAGTTTTTCCTGTGCTTGCCCACTCCAACACAGACAGAACTCTGCTTCATATTGTCTCATCGTCAATGAAAGCCAATGCTTCCTTCATACGTCATATATGAACGAACGATGAGGGTGCATAGGGTTCAGATTAATGTGATGTAAGTTGGAATAACACCATGTCTTCTTCCGTCAAAATTACTCTCAGTACTAATGGTAAAACGTAATCTTCACACCGTTTACAGAGACTGACTCTATGAACACAGAAATTTTGCTTCCTCTCAGTCCTAAATAAGCTCCTGTCAAAGCGGATTCCAAGAGTCCGTTCACGGTTCCGTAACAGCTAGTGCTCAGGAGTACTCTTCAAAACTAACTAGAATCTAGATTGAATGAATGCTAAGTGGTAGTCAAATTGTTGTGGAGTACCAAGCCGGAGGTTCAAGTATTCCAGCTGTCGGCGGAATACCTGGACACGAGACGTCCAAAAGCCCACAGCGAGCGGATCGGGGATAGCATGGACGACCGGATGAGCCATCGCTCAACTGGATCGGGCCAACGGAAGAGAAATGGCAAGGAAAATGATATGGGTGACTAGATCGGAGCACGATTATCCCAATACTCGGAAGACTATCTTCACAAGGTCGTAGAGTACGGTCAAACCCCACAGTAGATAGATTGTGTAACGTGCATCCAAACCTAGCAAGCGCGCACGGGTTAAATTTGAAATGTGTAACAGAATGTGCTGCTGTGTTGTTGGTGCCGTTTCAGTTTACGTTTGTGTAAGTCGTGTACGTGGCTTACTTAGCCTTTGGCTCATGCTTGTTCGTGTTGCTTCCTTTTACAGGTCTGTTGCTGGAACC
This sequence comes from Paragonimus westermani, assembly GCA_008508345.1. Taxonomy (NCBI): domain Eukaryota; kingdom Metazoa; phylum Platyhelminthes; class Trematoda; order Plagiorchiida; family Troglotrematidae; genus Paragonimus; species Paragonimus westermani. The sequence goes on along the minus strand of QNGE01003002.1, from coordinate 85,326 downwards.
CCTAATTTGGAAGAACGCCATTCCCCGTTGCGTCCACGTTAGCTAAAGTTGGTCCACAGATGTAACGGACACTCAGAGCGGAAACGACCGGCCTAACGAGATGGGCCCAACGGACGAGGAATGGCAGACGGGAAACCCTCCGACAGAAGGCGTTCGTCACACACAAATCGGGCCGAAGTGCACGCGGCGTGTTGTGGACCGGAATTCTGATTCATAAACGCGAGCTCACACGTAGCACGGTAGCCAGCGTGTTTGACAGCAAAGAGTGAACACCTTTTCGCTACAAAATGTAATATGAGATGAAAATCTGATGAACTAAGTAATTGACGATGTTAGAAACAGTCGTCTCCGATAATCCTCTCTTAAGTCAACACAGGTACGGAGGTCTCATCAGAGCGTGACATGGGACGCGCTTCTTAACACATGGCAATGAAAGCAACCACTAGACTCCACGCGATTAGTTGTGCCTGGATGGGCACTGATTGAACTTTGGGTCACACTGATAAGATCACACACTTGTACGCGGCTAGGATAATTATGTATGACCTATGGCCATTGATCAGTTCATGTTCGACGATAAGCTGTACCGACAATCGAATGGAGTGGTAACGGGATCCGATTTAACTACATTGTCGGCGGATACATCCATGGGCAAACTAGAACCCCAACTTCAGTCGATTGTTGAGTCTTCTTTTCTACCACCGATATGCTGATGGCAAACTTCTTATTTTAAAAACACACTTTGAGCTAACAATCATCCTTCATTTTTTTATGCAACACACGTCCCATATCGAGAGATCATACAGAGCAGGTCGGTATATCGTAAACGAACCTGTAAAGATCAATACACTAAAGGTAACAGAGTTGGTCCAATCAAACAAAAACAAAATCCGGTTCGCTGCCTGACAGCTGGGACAAAGAAACTCCGTTCTTAAGGTGCGGAAATGGAAACGGTAATCCGGAGAAGTTTATCACTTCATAAAGGACAGCCAATGTCGTGCATCAAGTAACGGTCAAAGCTGAATGGAAAGCTACATTCACAAAACTTCCTTTCATAAAGAACAGTGTAGCAAATCAACTTGGCTGTTGCATCTATCAGTCACAAGACACACCTTTCGAGTTGTGGTGCAGCACCCGAAAAAACGACAAAAATGACTGTGGTGGAAATCTATTCGATTCATCGCTTATCCAAACCCCGACACAACAGAAGATCAGACAAACGGCCAATCCAAATATCGCGTTAATGATACATCAGAATTGGACGAACGGTCTCAGTGTTGTGCCTCCCGTTATTCGCCAATTCATCTGGTCCGTATTCCAACAATTAACATACAGTTTATGGTGTTGCATGTGCTGATGAGATCAGCCAATGACAGACGGTGATTTATTCAATACTGTTGTACATCCATAAATTCGGCGTCTCAATTTATGAATAACGATTGCTTACTGCTCCCAGTACCAGGTCTTCTTATTATTTGCGTGGGAGGTTTCAATTCACGTGCGATTCCCAAGGCTATTCGAACTCCCTAATTCTGAGTATCACAATGACCCAGCAACACCGGTTCTCAGCGTGGCGTGTACTGCCTGCTGGCGAATCTGGCCTTCCCGAACAAACACCTGTTCGATAACATTTAGACCACCCTCGTTCTCTCGATTTCCAGACTAGCGGGGGAGAGCTAGATGCAACTCTTTGGTTAGAGCACAAAGTATGTCAGGCCGAGAGATCATCCAACAGTTGCACAAACAAGTGACCAGATACAATCATGGTGATCAGTTGGAAAAACAACTAAGTGACTGCCTATATGCAAGCATCATCAACGTCTCTCTTAAATAGAAAATGCTCGACAGAATAGAAACGACCTTTTTAGAGGTGCGCAAGATTTGCGAGGTACCTGACGACATTGCTGCAATAACCTCGGGGAGGTCGACGGCACCTGATCTAAAACGATCGTCCCTGCGTCCGTTTCGTGCAATGCGTTCCCAACAACATAGACGACAGCAGTCCAATTCATCGGTGAGTTGTAGGGCTGGTAATCGATGTTTAACTTGCTGTGGCTTCGGCCCGCTTGCCGTTTCTATGCTGTGCCCTGCCACGTTTGCGCACATTTGAAGGGTTCTTCGGAAATCCAAGTGCCGTATCTCAGAGCCAGGTTAAACTGACTGTATCGGTGACGCCAGTTCAATACACTTAGTGGTGACTACGGGGGGGGGGCAAATAAGCAATTGCAGTGATGATGATAGATTGCACTATACTACTCATACCACTACTATCCAGTAGAGGCAAGAACACAAATTTCGACATCGAAATGGACTCGGAAAAATACAAGAAGGAACAGTGGAGTGCAGCATCACATGTAATGGTTCCTGCTACACAAAGCAACTGAGCATTGGCTTCTGTGGTAACCGTGACGTTCTGAGATCACTGTCGTACGCAGATGAGTGTTTTTTTGTGGTCCTGCTGAAACGCATAACCTGTGTGTTGGTTCCAGATAAAATCATCCTTGTGCCATCCACAGTCTTGGCTCACAAAACAAGTTCCTCTCAGACGGTTAACATTTGGCTCTCAAGTACAGCGTACTTCTATCGCGGACACGAGAACTAGTGAATCTGCTATACCGAAAGGCGTACTGAATTCTGTATGCCCGTATGCCCTCCTGAAGCTAACCAGCCTACAGATCTGCAGAGTCATTTATCAACGATTATTACTATCCGATAAGGTTACCTTGTTAGCTCGCGCACAAAAACACATGTATGCTCATGCCCAGCTACTGGTTTCTCCTAAAGTTTCATCCATCTCGGACCTCAATGTGACACTGACGCTGGATCATTTTCTACAATAGCTTTTGACGAGGTATGCATCCTTTAATAGCGCATGCGTTTTGACTTTGATCATACAATGTTCCGCCAATCCCGATGGGATAACAGCCCGTCTACGGAGATGGGGGCGGTCAGCAGCTCAGTCGTTCTGAAACGTTTCATGCTCCACTATTGTCAACAGGGTGGTGTATTTAGCGTAACCACTACGACTTTTCTACTGTTTAGTTTGAAGGGCAGTTCGCACAACTGCATTCAAAGAAAGAGCAACTGGTGGCTGCAAATGTAAATGGCAAGGACGAATGAAAAAGTTGAACAATTGACAAGTCTTTCTGTATGGTTAGCGCATGTAGATGATTTCATAGTCATAGCTATAGACAGGACCACGAAAATATGTTCAAGCAACACCACTGAACAGGAAAGACAATCCATAATTATTACACTCGTTGGAAATGGCTATACGGAGCAGTTAATTCATAAAACTGCTAATAAGCCTTAAGGTGGATAAACCACAAACTGCAAACAAAAAGTCTGTTTATATTTCCTTGCCCTTCAATGGTGATGGTATCGCTGAAGGTGTAACCAGGAAACTTAGTGTAGCAATCAGCAAAACACACTTCGCAGCTCAACTATGCGTTCAGTTTACTTCCACGTCAGTATTGCGCTCCGAGTTGAAAGACATACTGCCTGTTCATGCCGCCTCTTTCTGTGTTTACTGTTTCGTTTGTTCTTGTAGAACAAGCACATAAGCCGCATAACACTGTGATTGTCGGAACGCAATCTGGAGCACCAATTGATGTGAATAACACCCGAGGATCGATAAGGCCATGTTCGTCTGCGGTCGTCCCGCATTTTATCGAGTCAAACTACCTGATCGGTCCTACCGATTCGCTTAAGCCAGTCTACCGAATATGTGGGATGCAATTTAAGGGGGTCAAAGATAGTATATTATCATTTGCAGAGGCCATCGCAAACCGAATACAGTCGCCACTACTGTGGGCCCAAAAACAGTTAGCCAAAACATTGAAACCTCCATGGTCGTGCACACAAACCCAGGATAAAATGGTCGCATAGTTGTTACGTTTCCCTCGCAGACTTCTTCATTTTGCAAAAGTCTGCCGTACGCGCTCGATACATGCAGTAGTGGGTGGTGCTGTTAAAGTATCAGGAGAAATTCCTTCCGCAGAAACAATTAACGCCTTAATTCAGACGAATATACTGCTGCTGTGAACCGAGAACGCGAATGGCACAGAGGTGGTTTGGCTACGTGGTCATCGATTGGAACACCATATTCTGCCAGACCATCAACTTTGAGAATAAACCCACTGACCGTTCGGACTACCATCGCACACGGCAGCACAATCTTTCCTGTCCTCGACCCAGTCAACGAAATCGCAGCTCCAGTGTCAATCAAACTGTACTCCAAGCTCCCATTGACCTCCAACCTAGCCTGAACGGCTGTCTTATCAACCGTCCCTATTACCGGATCCCCCTTCCCAAACAAAGCACAATCGGCGAAGCGTGTATTAGAGCACGACGTTCCCTGCCGAGTGGGCAAAATCTTCGCCAGTGTCCCCGTCTTCTGAATCTGTAACAGATGTCGCCAAGGTTCTCCTCCCTTTTCACTTTAAAAGCCGCCACTTCTTGAGTCAAATTTCCCACTGCGCTTCTAAGGTCACTCGCCCTGCCTTGATTAGCATCCGCGGGGCCGCCAGCTTCGTCCGGTCCGCCTTCACTCCGACTGCTTTGCAACGTCTTCACAGGCGAAAGTGGTTGAGCGTTCAGATTTGATGATCCAGTCGTGCCTAATGTGAGGTCGATGGCGCAGTGGTCAACACAGTTGCCTCATGATTGGAATGTCCGAAGTTCAAATCCCGGCCGTGGCAAGGATATGCACTACTGTCGAGATCAAACGAGAGCGAAAACCGAGTCTAGTGCTTCCTCTCGGAAGAGGCTGACTAGAAAGTCTTCTAAATGCGAAGGCTGCGATCAAATATGGGTGATGTTCAAATTGAAAATAAACCAAATCCTCGACTACTCATCAGTAATCTTCCAGGAAACTCCGAACATACTCGTCATCAAATGGTGCGGCCACGGGATCTTCATCCTCGTACGCTGGTCACGGCACCAACTGTTGCGAACCGAGAAGGCAGATTGCACAAAGATTATTTATATGGGAAGCCAATATACGGGCTATGCGTCGTAGAACAAGTCAGGTTCAGAGCAAGATGTGCATTCACTACACCACACATAACATCTCATCTAGTCTGTTATCGATACCATAGATATAGGTCAATGTCAAACAATCTGATTGGCCAATGCAGATATGGCGTACACGATTGGCTGCACTCCACCACATCCTTCCCTTTTTGAAGAATCTTCGGTATTCTCCGGTTTCGTAGAACGAACTCGTGCTCTTCAGTGGAACTGGATTCAGCTGCTCCGGAACTTGTGCTCGTCGTTTCCTGTTTCCGTAGTTACACTCTGTTCCTCTTTAATGTCCCGTGATTTGTGCGTACCACATAAGAACGCTCACCGTCTCGTACTTCTACAATCCCTGGAGCCCACCTGTCAGAACCCATACCGAACGGCTGAATCCAAACGGTATCCCCTCCGTCCAATCTTGGCAGCTCATGAGTCCCTTTGTTATACACTTGTCTTTCTCGTTCCATTCGTTGTTTCAATCGTTTTCTCACAGTGTCCCACGTAACAGTTTGTAGGGCTAGACGATCTTCAACTAGTGGTATTCGAGTTCTTGTTCTTCTTCCCATGAGCCATTGAGCCGGACTCAAATCTATATCTGCTGATGGGGTGTTTCTGTGTTCTAGCAGTGCCAGATGGGCGTCTTCTTTGGCTGTTGAACATTTCTTCATCATTCTCTTTGCCTCCTTAACAGCAGATTCCGCTCTACCATTAGACTGACTGTGGTGTGGACTAGAGACTTCGTGTTTAAACCGTCATTTTTCGGCAAACTCCGCAAACTGTTGTGATGAAAATTGTGGACCATCATCTGATCTCACACACTTTGGAATGCCATCGACTGCGAATTGGGCTTTCAACCTGCCGATTATCTCCTCGGCTGATGTAGAAGTTAACTTCTCAATTTCAAAAAAGTCGCTCAAATAGTCCACCAAAAGTAGATATGACTTGTCTGCATGCGAGGATAGATCAACCGCTACGTGTTGCCAAGGTCGCTTGGGGACTAAGCGACACACCATGGGCTCCTTTGGCTGTCGAGTCCCGTACTACTTGCAGACCATACAGGTTGAAACAAAATCCTTGATATGACAAGTCATGCCTGGCCAGTATACGGTATCCTAAGCGCGTCTCGTACAACTACGCACACCGAGGTACGAACGGTGTATTTCTTGCATAGTGAGCTTTCTGGCAGCTCGGGGAATAATCAATCGTTCTTCACGGAACACAAGACCGTTTTCTGTGGTCAACTCATCCCGGACATTGAAATAAGGACGAGTGATTCCACTCACTTGTCGTGCGTTGTCGGGCCAGCCGTTTCTGATTTGCTCTTCGAGCTTCTCCATCTCTTCATCATCGGCAAACGTCTGCCTTATTCGTGGTAACCGCGAGTCTGATTCCGCGAGCGTTAGGTGTACTTGTTCATATCCGGTGCAGTTGTCTTCTTCCGTTGCCAGTGGGGCTCGCGATAGTGTATCCGCCAGTACCATGTTCTTTCCAGGAGTGTATCCGATCTCGAAATTGTACTTCTGTAGGCGTACCAGCATTGCCTGCAAACGGCGTGGCGCCTTGTCCAGAGGCTTTTTTACGATAGTTGTCAATGGTTTATGGTCGGTTTGGACGATAGTTTTTCTCCCAAATGTGTAATCGTTGAATTTTTCCATTGCAAAGACCACCGCCAGCAGTTCCTTTTCGATTTGTGCATATCGGGTCTCGGCGCTACTCATGGTTCGACTTCGGAAATCAATCGGCTGTCCGTTCTGCATGAGAACTGCTCCAATCCCGTTTTGGCTGCTGTCACATTGTATCACTAACGGCAGACGTGAATCATAGTAACGTAATACAGGAGCTTTGACGATTAGTTGCTTGATATGTTTCCACGCCCGCTCCTGTTCCTCTCCCCACACCCATGGCGTATCCTTGTGGGTCAGTAGCCTGATGGGCTCCATGATTTGAGCCAAACAGGGCAGAAATCGACTCAGGTAGTTAATCATTCCATTGAAACGAGCAATACCTTTCACATCACTTGGGTGTTCCATATTCACTATTGCACCGATTTTTGCTGGATCCGGCTTGATTCCTTCTCTGGATAAAACGTGTCCATGGAAAGTAACCTCGTTGGTACAATATTCGATTTTCTCTTGTTTGAGCTTGATGCCAACCCGTTGGCATCTAGCTAAAAAGAGTTCCAGATTTTTGTCGTGTTCGACTTTGGTACGACCGTGGATCAAAACATCGTCAGCTATGCACATGACACCGGGTAGGTTCTCAATCGCTTGGATTAGTCGTTTTTGGAATATTTCACTGGAGACTTTCAATCCGAACGGTAGACGAAGCCAACGGAAACGACCAAAAGGTGTCCCGAATGTCGTTAACAAACTGGACTGTTCGTCCAGTTTTACATGCCAGAAAGCAGAGGACAAATCTACCTTGGTAAAAAAACAAGCGCCGGTTAGCTGAGGAAGAATGTCTTCCAATAAGGGAAGTCGAAAATACTCCCTTCTTAATGCTGCGTTTAATGGTTTCGGGTCGATGCAAATTCTCAATTCGCCGGATTTCTTGCTGGCTATAGCGACCTGACTAACCCAATCGGTTGGCTCGTCTACTTGCTGTATTACTCCTAGATCTGTCAGCCGTATGAGTTCCTTTTCAAATGTCTCTTTTACGGTAAGTGGCAAACGACGAATGGGTAACACGACTGGTTTCGCGTCTGAATCGATGCTCAATTTACAGACTCCTGGAAAGGTTCCCAAAGTACCATCAAAAACACTGGAGTATTTTAGACACATGTTGGTCAATGGCGAGGTTACGTTATGTACCCAGTTAAATGTTACCAATTCCAGCGCTTCGATTGCTTCAATTCCAAGAAGGGGTGGGAAATTTTCTTTGACCACAAACAAAACTTGTTCGATACGTTTGTCATTATTAGGGTTGCGTAAGATTGCTGTAAACTTCCCTGTAGGTGTCACCGTTGTTCCATTCCACATCTGAAGCACGAGGTTCGTATTCGTCAGTGGTTCGTTTGGGACGCAGGACCGAGGGACGAGATTGACACCTGCACCTGAGTCCACCTGGAAGTTTATTGTTATCCCATTCAGTTCAATTTCGGCAGATCGTATACCCTGGTGCGGTTCGTTCACTCCAACCGCACACACTGAGTACCTTCTAGGCTGAGTTGCCTTTGTCACACCTGGACCACTCTTGCAGCAAACAGAGAAGTGATTCGCTTTACCGCACTTTGTGCAAATTTTCCGCCAGGCTGGACATTGTTCTTTCTTGAAGCCATGGGTTCTTCCGCAGAAAGTGCAGCCTGCTGGAGGGTTTCTTGGTTCTTTGACCATCACGCGATTGACATCCTCTGTCGAGTGAATTTTGAGGGCTTCGGCCTTTCTGTCGGCTGCCTCTTCACTTCGACACATGTCCGTGCATTGTTTGAGCGTCAACTGAGGATCCCTCAACATTCTCTTGGTCAAATTGCCGTTTCTCATTCCGATAATTAACCTATCTTTGATCAGTTTGTCATGCATGCAGTTACAGAAACCGCACGTTGTGGCCATGGATCTCAGAGCTTGAATAAATTGATCTACGGATTCCCCAGGTTCTTGGACGCGGCAATTGAATTTATATCTCTCAAAAGTGTCGTTCGTGAATCCCAGACAATAACATTCTAATTTGTTCATCACGTTTTCTCAGTCTTCTGAGTCTTCGTCGGCCTCATTCGGATATGTGTTAATGCGGCGGACGGCCTGTTCTCCGATGGTATGTCGAAAAATCGCCATTTGAAACTCCTCCTCGACTGACAACATTCGAGCTAGCGTGCGGAAATCTTGAAATTTCAACTTCCACATTTTCTATCTTTCTGGAAGTCCTTCATCCTCATTCATGTTCAGCTGGGGCGGTGGTCGGAGATTCAATCCCGCCATTGGGCTCACACCCATCCAGTCCGGGTTCTTCATCTCTGTCACCATGTAGAGCAAGTCGGGTTCAGAGCAAGATGTGTATTCACTACACCGCGCACAACATCTCATCTAGTCTGTTATCGATACTATAGATATAGGTCAATGTCAAACAATCTGATTGGCCAATGCAAATATGGCGTACACGATTGGCTGCACTCCACCACAGTAACATGTTCCAGAATCTGGATGGTTACCTGGGATGTCTTAAGAGTTAATTGGCTGGAACCATCTAGGGTGATAGGTAATGTGTTGTGTAATTTATGGGTGCCGTCGGTCCACTGTTCGGGATTTGGTGAAAAGGAAGACTCACAAGGGAGCCACAGACGCTTTGTTACGATGAGTTTGTGCTTGTTACTGCCACAATATTAGGTTGTTGTCCTTGATATGTGCTTTGAATTCTCTCCTGCCTTTTAGTGATTGCTCCTGATCCATTTACCTTACGATTGGCGACGATCAGTTACTAATAGTCCAGTGTAAATCCAATAATGTGACCGTCACTCGCTTATCGAATTACCATAACATTTTCCAACATCCAGCAACATAACCTCGTGGCAAAAAGGCGGAACAAATGGTGTGCGTTAGATTCCCCCTGATGTTTTTGACGTTCTTGTTGCAGTAAGCCGTGATATGAGGCGAGTTCAGTGTGACACTGGAAGGGCCGGAATCTGAAGGCTCCGTATGATAATTATAGATAACAAATCGGAATTGGGGTATGTGCTACTAAATGTTCACGTAGGCCTGAACGCGCGATAAATTATCAATAACACTGGGGGCGGTTCTGATACCATGTTTGCTTTGGGTTGGAAGTTGTACTGAGAGTAGCTAACGTCTCGTTGTGACTTACCAAAAAACCAATGAGATTGCCAACTGCAGACTCTTAAATGGGGACCGTAGGATGAGAGGAGTGTTCCTGCGTTACGGGGCTTTCATCGGCTCTAACCCATGGCCGTCTATCCATTGTTATTGCGATGAGTTTATTTAGTTACCAAGGGAGGATGGGCCTGGGAATATAGTGACTAACATGGAAGTGAGCTATAAGCAAGTAAATTGTTAAGTAGCCAAGGGGCTGTTGCCGGGGATGAACGGTACCTGAATTAAACAATAAATGTGTTGAGAATAACTATTGACTAGGGAATGTGTGTACAAGGAATGACGTTTGGATAGCGGCTCAGCCGATAGTGATTGGATCACTTATGTCGTATAAGGTAGTATGAATAGGTTAATCAACAAGACGTGTAATCTTTGGTAGAAATAAAACAACAACGAATAACAGAATATATCTCCAGTTGTTGTTATTAAGAGCAATCAAGAAGGTAATAAACACTATCGTGCAAAATGACTACAGTGTGTTCCAATGTAACATTGATAGATGGAGTCAAAATAATTTTCATGTAAACAACACTCGTGATACGGATGATTTGCATGTAGATATGTATTAGAACTGCAAACAAGTCGTGAGACAGGTGTTATACATGTGACAAAAGTCTCATGCAGTCTCAGAAACAAACGCGAGGAACAGTGAGAAGAAACACAGGCCTGTATAACTGTCAGGATAATTCGTTTACGAGATGGTGAATAAAATCAACTAAGGACTTACCAAGCCAGGTTTAAGACGGTACGCAATGTGGTCGGAAGTTAAACAACGGCTATGGGGAGGTCTGCCATGATTCTTGACACTGGAATACACTTGAAAACATTCTCTACTTGGTTCATAAAATGATGTCCGACGATGAGTTGAAACGAATTTGACGCGTGTTGATCAAATTTTCACGAGAATGTCAAACGTGTGTACATTATGATCACACAGAGTTTACTTATAAACAGGTGTAAAAATCTGACATTATGGGGATCACGTTGAGATAGTAAAGCGACTGACATAAAGGTGAAACTAATATGAGAAAAATGCGTATTGTGATAATTTTTAATTGGTTCATTCCCCCCCCCCGTAGTTTACGCAATCATTTGACAACAATCTTTGTGTACGCATCACATGGTTGATGACAGCTCCACGAGCAATACCCTTCCCATAGTCACACTACGCCAGACTGCCACAAGTCACGTGCATTTCAGGTTACGTATTGTAGAATAAGAGTGCGACTTGACAAACGGTCATCATGGCGACGCCTACAAGCCTGTCTCAAACCGATCGCATACCCGACACGTTCCTCACTCACGTACTCAGTCTTGATGGAATTGCAGTCTACACGAATTTCCCCTGATTGTACGCTGGACAGATTGCAATGCTGCAATAAAGCGACAACAATTAATGGGAATATTATGGACGCATCTAGTACCATGAATTGGCGATTAAGTAGTTTTCAGTACTTCTCATAATAATATATGCTCAGGTCGTTACATCTAACAGCAAGGATGAATGAGAAAAAATGGTTGCGGTTGTTCTAAGGCACACCCAACAAATTCGTTTCATCATCCTCATCCTCACCATCATCATAACAGCCATGAGCTTGACCAAGAGGTATTGTGGCTCGGGCCGCCGCTCTCCTCAACAGTGACAAGGGATATCCTGGAAGTGAACATTACTAAGAAGTCGACAAATACTAAAACAAGACTAGGCGGAAGAACTAGAAATGGTATGGATACAGGTACGCCAGTGACTCCGACACATCGTCATCTCGGATAGCGTATCTAACCAGCGGTTTGAGTGATCACGAGGACCCCATCCAGGCAGGCGATGCCTGCCCACTTTGCTCAATGGAGCAGTCAAGGTATTCATATTTCGTGACCACGTTGTTGCTCGACCACCGCGCGGTTTTACCCAATCGTTGGTGGCCTCAGTATATAATGCCCGGTACGGTAAACGCTCAGCTGGCATACGGAACACGTGACCCAACCATCGCAAGCTGCGCAACGTATTCACTTGACCAATTGATCGCGCATCCTGGGCGTTCCGGAATACGCGCCGGCGAACTGCCACATTGCTCACGCGATCAGCCCACTTAATGTGGGCCAACTGGCGGAGACAACGATGGTCAAACACAGCAAGCCTGTTGATATTTTCCTTGTGAACAGACCACATTTCCGAACCATACAGCAAAGTGGTACGCACACAGGCGTTATATACCCTTCCTTCCAGCGACAACCGAACGTCTTTGCGACGCCACGAATGACGCAGTTTGGAAAAGGCAACTCGTGCCTTTGCTATCCTCGCTGATATCTCATCAGCAATATTACAGGCTGACGAGATAGTGCTACCCAAGTATGTGAAACTGTCCACAGTCTCGAGCGGATTACCTGCAATAAAGAAAATAGGGGTGGACATGTCCCAGTCTTGAAGCAGCACTTTGCACTTTGAAGGTGCGAAGCGCATTCCATACAGACCAGCCCGGTCACTCACCTTGTTCAGCATGGTCTGCATGTCTTCGGCAGAGGGGCTAAGTAAGACAATGTCGTCCGCATACTCCAGGTCGGTCAATCTAGCGCCAGGAAGAAGCTCAACACCAAGCCCACTGGATTCACGAAGCGCACCCTCCAGAATGTCGTCCATAACAAAATTGAACAGGAAGGGGGAAATCGGACACCCCTGACGAACACCACTAGAAGTGATGAACGCTCGAGACAGTTGTCCATAAACTCTCACTCTGCTTGCAGAGTGAGCGTACAGCGATCTCAATAGATTCACGTATTTCTCTGGTACTCCCTTGCGAAGGAGACAGCTCCAGAGAACGTTACGAGCAACTGAATCGAATGCAGCCCTCAGGTCCAAAAAGACCACGGCCGTCGGCTGCCTATATGAATGCCGATGTTCCAAGATCCGTCGTAAGGTGAAGATGTGATCAACACCCACCCACCCCCGACCGGATCCGAATCCTGCTTGTTCTTCGCCTATCTGACTTTCTCTGGGCCTAATGAGCCGACGCAAAGTGAGGCCAGTGAGTAACGTGGACGCAACAGACACCAAACTGATGCTTCTGTGGTTGTCACATAGACTTCGGGACACCTTTTCGAAAACGGGAATGACTTTTGATAGACACCAATCACGAGGTACCTCTTCAGTCTCCCAGATCGTCTGGAGAAGTTTAGTTAGGTCTGATAGCAACCTCTCACCACCATCGTTGAAAAGAGAAGGAGAGAGGAGGTCTGGTCCAGGAGCCTTGTTACGCTTCAATAACTTGAGCTCCGGGACAACTTCTGCTTGCGACGGAGGACCGTCTGGAACGCAATAGCTGACCAATCGAATCCCGTCGTCCACATGATCTGGTTGAGGCTAACTAAACTGTTCTTCGAAATGTTCAAGCCACCTGTCAAATCGGTGCGACTGTCTGGTCTTACACCGACTTGACGGTCAGCACAACCACGGATCAGGGTAAAATCCTTCTGCTAATCCCGCATAAAAAGGCATTTTCTATCTCTTTCAATTATTGAACCAGGTAGTGCTCACGGTCTTTGCGCATTCTTTCAGTCAGCTTGCGGTTAAGTTCTCGACGATCGTCATCGTATTCAGAACCAGGTGGGATAGAACGACGCTTGTTCATAAGATTTATCTACATGACTGAAATCCAGTTATGTCGAAACTGAACAGCTCCTTCGAAACGTGCCTGTTCACAGCACGCTTTCATAGCTCCGGCGATTTGTTCCCAATGTTCGTTAAGATCATTCGTCTGACTCGATCTGGGCAACTTCTTCAGCAACGCCATTTGGTAAGCGTTGTTTACATCCTCATCGCTGGAATGCTGGTTAAGTACCTTGCATTTATGAGCGTAAGTCCTCTGGGCAAATGACAAAACGAAACGGGCACGCACTACAGCATGGTCCGAGTCCAGGTGGTTGCTCCAAAAGGCACGACAGTCCTTAACAGAGCGGCGCCACCTGTAAATAACTGCTATATGATCCACGGCTAAGAAGCACACAGAGGTCTCCAGGTTAAACAGTGCTTCTTCGTGCTCAAAATATACAGACCCTGGGATGCGCACAGCTGTAGTAGTCTTTCGCCATTGTCAGTGCGTTGTGCGCGGACACCAAACATACCTCCTAGCCGCTTCTCATCCGGAGAAGGTCGACCGAGCTGAGCATTAAAATCGCCCGCTAGTATGATGATGTCTAAGTGTTTAGTTTGCCTCAGAAGATCAACGCATCCTTGGTAGTATCCGAACAGCTGTCCGTCGGAGCGTACGCCGATATAATGAGCACACAACGCCTTTCTCATTTGCGTCGACAGACTTTTACCGATGTATTGAGCCTGACAGCGCACAAGCGATTGTTCACTGGGATCCAATCGAGCAAACATTGCTCTGCACGGGAACTCAGTGCGATTCTCACTCCAGCTCGACCGTGAGATTCAGCTTCGGCGTCACCAGAAACCCTCAGACAGAAGAGCTTGGATCGACGTCGATCTAGGGGTGAGCTCGAATGGATAACTGTGTTAGAGTCGTAGACTCGCGTCTCCGACACACAGCACACATCAAGCTCCATACTTGAGAGAGTATTTGCCAGTGCAGCTTGCTAACAGACTTGTCGGAAAGTGTAGACATTGAAGGCGCCAATGTTTACCAGTTGTCTTGGCCTCAGTAAACAATTATCGTCCGATGGTACATGTACTGCAGAAGAAATAGGGGGTAAAACAGTAGGAGAACGTCGCGATCGGTTAGTAATGTCACTGTTGAGAGAACGATAACTTCTGATACTTCCCGGTCGTTTATGCCGCGGAAGGGGGTTGACTTGAGGGACCCCACCTCGAGCCTCTGACTCAAAAGTCTGACCTACGAGACAACAGGATATAGGGTCTTCTTGGGGAACCATACCCGGAGTCAATGACTCAAGAGTCTGACTTACTTGTCAGTGGGTTCTTGCCTAGCCGGAGGGCGCAGTGGACAGCACAATAATGTCTGATTCTGAACACTGTTGCGCGCAGCGGATGTACTTGAAGCTACATCAAGCCTTTGCGAGTTATTTGATGTTTTTGACCGTATTGGATAATACGCTGACGGTCATGATCGGAATGCTCTTTGTTTGAATGTACCTCTTCTAACCCCCTTCTCATACATCTATCATTCCACAAATTCTTCTAGGGAATGAATCTTTCAAACTGTGCGTAACACCTGGTTAAGGCTCCTTCAAAACATGTCACTCAAACATGAAAGGTATCTAGCGTACTTATGACAACCATGTATGGATCCCGATAAACGGGTACATCTGATACGCTGATTTAAATAAGCATCATGTTTTGTGTGAATCATAACATCGAAACATGCGTCTCAATCACACAAGAGAATTATACCCATTTTGGCGAGTTGTATAAATTCGGTCAATCTGTTCCGGAAATACGGTGATTAATGAAATCTTGAATAATTAGAGGTGCAGCATAACATAGATCCGCCATCTGAAGAACAGTCGTTGGGTGACGGCTAGAACTAACAGATTTATTTCAGGAGCATTCAGTACCAATGTGTCTGTGCTAGAATGAATGAATGTTCCACTGTAATATTGTTCCTACCTGGAGCTTTAACATTTCACGGGTGATCAAGCTGTCTCTTCAAAATGACTAGCTATTGTCATTTACACGAACATATAAGCTTTACCTCACAGAACGTCTCTGGGATGAGTTTGATCAAATGAGCGCACCACGGAGTCTGTCAATATCTTTTACTGGAGAATCGGTACAATAATTTGCGTCAGAGTGAAACAATTCTTTATTTAAACACGGGCAAACCTCTTGTCTATTTCATGGAAATGTTTTAATATCTGTCAGCAGGATGGCCGATCCCAATGGGATTTGTTTAATCAGACGATCCACTGAAGTTCAGACACGTAATCAGTTGAGAAGTCTGCAAACATTGTCTGATTTGACCAGTGATAGCATGAACTTGAAATGTCGTCTGAATGAATGATCGATGTTCATCAAGCCTCACTTGGACAATGGTGATGGAGAGATCAATTTCAATAAATATTTAATTCATTCAAACTGGATGAGCGAACAGTTTGTTGTGCGCGTCTGTAGCTGTGCAGCAAGTGTGAGCGACGGTTGCTCAGTTTTTCCACAAAAAGTACGCTTGATCTTTGTCTGCTAGGGTTTGTAGATTGTTTTGTTACTGTTTTAAGTTGAGAATGAAGGTATTTTTTGAAATGGATCACGAGAAAAGGACAATATTACCAGTAATAATATTATGCTTGTTGGTTTGCTTGATGTGATGTTAGTCACGAATTTAGGTTTCGGGTAACTATAAGTTGAACGTCACTCACGTTTGATCGCAGCCTTCCCATTCAGATAGACTTTCCAGCCGGCCTCTTACGAAAAGAAGCACTAAACTCGAGTTTCGCTCTCATTAGAGCTCGTCAGTAGTGCATATCCTTGCCACGGCCGGGATTTGAACTCCGGCCATTCCAATCATGAGGCAACCGTGTTAACCACTCCGCCATTCACCTGACATTAGGCACGACCGAATTATCAAACCTGAACGCTCCACCACTCTCGCCTGTGAGCAGTGTTCAGGTTGCTCAATCGTCTCGAGAGAAGACACAGTAACTGTCCTGCAAACTCCAATCGTAACCTCGCGATTAGGACTTCTGAGACAGGTCAAGATCAATGATCTCATTAAAACCGCAAGGCGTTATCTGTCTGAATGCGAAGGCTGCGTTCAAACGTGAGTAATGTTCAACTTGAAAATAAACCAAATCCCCGACTATTCATCAGTAACCATAAGTTTAAAAGTTGGATGTGACATAGTTTCAAAAACAGCAGTGTATCTGGTTGTAAACATCCTGATCTCGTTTGCGTCGCTGGTTTGACCGGGAGTCTGTCAGTGGTCTACATCTAATGCAACATGATAACAGTTTATCATAACATTTCGTTTATAATGATAAAATCCATTGGAAAACCAACTGGAATGGCATAAAGTGGTAAAAGCCGGGCGAAGTTCACTAACCTATTTATGGTGTAAACAATTTAATCTGGTCTACGATAAACTGAACATACTTGATTCCAAAGTATTTGGATCATTATGCACCTTATTTCCACGGATGCAATCTAGCGATGGCTGACTCAGCAAGCGGAGAGACAGATGCAGCTCCGAGCTTATGGTTGCGCATCCCTGTAATAAAATAGAGTTTTTAATCAAAGCCTTCAACCACGAAATCCTGACACCTTCGATTAAATTGTTGTCGGGCGATGGCATCCGGACGGACTTTGTGTTAGATATGAAGCAGATCTGAACTCAACAATAGACTGGACCAGAAGAGGAATAGTTCATTCCACTGTTAACCTGAACAACAGGAGTACAGTGTTTGCATGCCTGCTAGTTTCTTCTGGAAAATATATACTACTCCCAAATTGGGTCCCACTTATCTTGGATACCGCCATAATATATGATTAAAATAATCGTTTCTTACTAGTAATATTTGGGCAAAGTTTTGTTAGAAGGTTGTACTAGCTTATCTGTAAGAAATGTTTTGTGAACCATAACAATACGGAACAATCATTTTTCTTGTTACTTGGTCATTCTTATGCTTAAAAATCTGAATTTAACAAAAATCGAGTTGATTGTGAATCAGTAGGAGAATTGCAAGCACAGACATTAAAGATGAGTGTGAATGGACAAAACAGGATTAGGAAGATAGTCGGGGAAGAAATTGAATAGACACTCTTGAGTGTATCCGAAAACAATCGTCAAATATGTTCAAAGCCTAAGACGGTCAGAAGTATGGAACAAACCAGTGTTATGAAATTGAACATGATTGGCTTCTTCATTGGAGAAAGTTCAACTATTCAAAGCTCACCCACCCATCGCTGCAGTTGGAGTTCTGATTGATTGACGCCAACCAACCTAAATGGTGAGCCTTAAGGAGTGGTGATTAACTCAACTGTTAGAATGTGTATTGGATCTAAGCGATGGAATTGTTGGGACTGAGGCTGTTGAGCACTGACCACGTACGTGGAGACCGCAACCAAAAGAACTGATAAACTATGATTCGCAACAAACGGTAGTTTGTGTCACAATTGTTACTAATTTCGTCGAACGGCACAAATACATGCTTATATCCACTCCATTAATATCAGAAGGGTAAAGTTTCTAACACGAACGTTTAGAAATACAAGTTTTAAGTTGTGCGAAGAAATATAATGTGACAACTGGGTGTGGCGGCTCACACATGACCAGAATTGTGGGATCAGTAGGGATCAGAACTGCTTTTGGTATTATGAATAACGGTAAGTCCAGACAATACGAGGGAGGAGGGAACACGGATGTTTTTTCAAACAAGATATTTGCGCAGGTAACTTACTGAGTCGTATGTGACGTTTTCGTGTGGTTCGGTGAACTACGTAGCCTTGTGCGTCTATTCGGCTTGATGCATGGCTTAGGAGTATGTGGAGACCCCTGTGCATAAACTAAACATCTCCCACGATAGATCTCAGATGTCAATTCACCGCAGACCTTTCTGTCAGATCCTTTTCGAAAATGGACTGACGGAAAGCCTACGGAAATGCGACGGCTTCCATCAATTGTTACTTGTGCATAAATGTATGTAAACTGAAATCTCAAAATATTTATGTGTATGTAGCACTATGTCTGCCGAGAGCCATCCGAAACAATAAACAGGATAACGCCTAACAGCGTAGCACAGAGAGCTGGAGTCGCCGTTCATGTCAAGCGTTGACCGTTAAGTGCTGTATTGAACGTTGATTCTATTAACAGATTTGAATGCAACATGTAATTCACCCGTTTGTGTGCACGTCAAATCCAACTGGTTAATTAAGGAACATGTACGGAAGAATGTCTTCGATGTGAGATGGTGGGTTTAAAGTGCTAGTTCGAGTGAGTGAACAAATAGCTGTCAGTTCTGGACGAGGTCACTGGAGTCGCTATAATGTTACATATCACTCAGAATTGATTAAGAAAAATCTGTAATCAAATCAGAGTGATTTCTAACTTGAAGTTCACCAAATCCTTGACTACTCAACAGCAAACTAATTCCCGTACCTCGCTCCTTGTTTAATTATAGGGCTGGATAGCAGCTAGTAATTAGAGTCAACTACTGTTGCAATGACGATGAAGACGGTCATCACGATGAGCAAAACAAGTATACTCAACTATTTCGCACCATCATTAGGACAGCTGGGTTGGAAAAACCTCTCGATGCAACTTAAGACATGATTTACTACATATGAAGTTAACCAAAAGTCGGCTGTTTGCGCAACCTAGTGAAAATTTGTAATGACACGCTGGATTAGCAGAAGTTTTTTTTGTAATGAGTAATTTCGCAGAACAAAGTTTGAATGTCTGATTTGTTAAAACAACCGAATTGTGTATAAGCAGATTCGACTCAACCGAAGAAAGAAACCGAATCTTTGGAACTAACAGAGTGCCTTTGTTCTCAGACTTATTTCTGTCTGTGACTACTCCATAATATGTTATGGAAACCAAACTCTTCCGCTGACTTCACCTATCAAGTTCTGTATGTCGCTATGCAAAAGTTGACAGTGAAGGTTAAGAAACTGACCCAATGCAAACTAAGATTTACCACGACAGTCATGATGAGGCGGTCCTTCGGCAGTCTTCAGTTCCAAGCCTTATAATGAATTCATTGCGGTATTAAATCAACAAAAGTTGTGTGCGTCTTTTATGCCTTCCGCCAGTTACATATATGACACTTCCAAGCTTTGTGTATCATATGACTTGTGGCATCTAGCATCCTAGCATATCGAATTCGACCAGTCGGCTGGTCAGCTAAACGCAATTCACTGACATAAGCTCGAGGACCATTATAACTTGCACGCCACCCACGCCTGATTGCATAATGTACATTTAGGTAAGTGTTTCGATTGGTCCACCCAGAAAGGAAATACTAAGTTGTAGCTAGGCTGTAGAAGGAGTTCATCAGAAATGAATATTCTCGTCCGGAACGAAATTTTGACTCTCACCCTTATGCACGCGATACTATCGACCAAGCACAACTCCGGTAATCTTACTTGGTTCGGTGAAGACTATAGCCTCAACCTAACTGTAAAATCCTGATTACGTGCTCATTGATTGGACTCAAAAAAGCGATCCTCTTTATTCTCTTTCCAAAGTGGTAGGGCAAGCTTAATATTATCTGCACAAGTTTGTGGTCGAAAGTTTAGATAAGATTACTACTATGACGTTATTGACGTTGTGGTCAGAACGTTAGCACCACAACCATGGGAGCCACGATGCAAATCCCGTTGCATCCAATGATATGCGCCACTACTGAGGATATCTAATTAGAATGGGATATGAGTCTAGTGGTTTCCTTCGAAGTCTTCGAATGCTGCGATCAGGTTTGGGTGATATTAAGTCTAAAATACAATTCACAACACTGCTGCTGTTGGCGTTGTTCACGCGTGCATATATCTTTTCACTGTTATTCAATCAGAGCTGAAGAGTGCACTCAGCCAGGTACGTGTAACGTGGTCCTCACGCTCGTCTAGCCACGTT
Source organism: Paragonimus westermani (assembly GCA_008508345.1). Lineage (NCBI taxonomy): Eukaryota > Metazoa > Platyhelminthes > Trematoda > Plagiorchiida > Troglotrematidae > Paragonimus > Paragonimus westermani. Next base: position 64,949 of record QNGE01003002.1, on the reverse strand, counting down.
CACATGACTCTTTTTTTCTTCGGATACTGCTGAATATCTCTCATGCATCTACTACTGAACTGCGTCGCCTGTAATTACTCAATACACTTGTTTAATGTGGGTGGTAAGGGAAAGTATCTAACGGTTTTCGGGTGCACTCATTAATTAGAATGAACACAGTTCTACTTCTAACTCACGTAATGGGCCAATTATGCAAACGGTTACTCGATTAATACCAAAGCATGACGTGATCACAATGGTTGCAGCTGTGATGAAATGATTACTGTCTCGTTGCACGTGAATTGTCAATCCACTTTGGTTCCAACCGAGGAGAGAAAATCAATCCGGAGGTCGGCGTTTCATGAAATCTAATGAGAATTCTTTAACATAATAAAACCGGTTTTCGATAAATTTATCACTTCAAGGTCGTCAAAGATGCCCAGAATGTGAAAGATGTTACTGACGTCCAAAAATATGTCAAGCTTAATTTACTAGCATGTCAGTATGTTGAATGGCGAATGCTGGAACGTCCACCGCTTTCTAATTGGCTGCATTTCACATATACAACAGTATCTGGCACATAACTAACCATGAATAAGCGAAAGAGGGTGGATCAATGGAAAGCTAAATTTAAAACCACTGCGTCTAAACTTGACCAATCTACATCGAGCACTTATACCCACCCACTTCAGGTAAACAGTCAAGTTGAAGTCGAAAGCGAGGTCACATTTGAATGGCAAGTTTAATGTAATGTTCGTAATTCATATTTATCGATTATTCTTCATTTGTAGAAACCTCATTTGGCTCGTGGTTGGTTTTGAACTGTTCTAGTACCTTTAGATCGTTGATAGATTCCAGACCAAGTTCATACATTCCGTTAGAATAATTGGCCTGGGTATGGGATTTCATCGCGCTTCATTTTCTGGATATCCACCATAGAGTTCCGTCAAAATCAGCAGTCATACACCTGCCTCACAATACGGGGCCACAGGTCCAAAGCAAGACTAGAAGTGTTACAAGACGAGGTGAAACTTCTTTAAGTTAACCACCTCAGGCAACTCAGAATGGATCTCTTTTTGATCATAGAAGGTGGTGCCCCTTATAACCAACTCGTCCGAAGTGGGAGACAGCAATGTTGTCATCATTCCCTGTCCGTTGCCAATAGTGTAGCGAGGACTGGCAGTCGCACCATACTACTCATGATACTACTCGGTAGTCAGACAGGAGCATTTTTTTAAGATACTGAAGTACCTTTAAAGTGCACTTTGGCGTGAAATGTTTTCCTCCTTGTATATGAAGTGGGCAGTGACAATTATTGCAATCGTTCCACCCTTGAATCAAAGTTATATGCAAATGAGTGTTTGTTTGTTGTGACATTGAAGCATATACCCCACGTGTTAATGTTCGGAACAAACCTTCCAAATGCCTTCAGTGTTCTTGGCTCATGACAGTAGTGGGGCACCTAAGGGGTTCACGAACTTTCTTTCGACGTGAAAAGTTAGAATCCAAGAGGAAATTTTTGGCCGGCTGTTTGAGAAGACTTTTTGTCGACCCAGGAAATTCCAGCCATAAATTCGATTTTATCTCTCCGTTACTGTCGTTCTCATAGCATGAGAACGACAAAGCAGTGAGCAGGACTTGCTAATTACATCACAATAAACACAAAGCGATTGTTTGAGAGAATGTCTGAAAATCAGCCTGGGTGAGTGCACACTTTATGGTTAGAATGGTTTCAAGCCTGAGTCTTGCTCACTTGACCGACACCATTCACTCTGTCCATGAGAAAGACGCTCTTCAGATTGTTTAACGAGTGCAAAAGAGTTGATAGAAACTGGTGAGACTTAGAATATTGACCGCTGCTGACCTAGTTTGAACAGTCATTGCGTAATTGTTAACAAACACGCCGTCCAAAACCTCCCTTAACCGTTTTTCTGAGCCACCTTGGTTACCGTTTCCATATTTGTTGTGTTGTAATTAGCCTGATGATCGAACACAGAAAGTACTTCTCGCTCCCCACCTTGCGTGCCTCATGATTTTAATGAGTATTTTCGAACGAATTCTCATGTCACTTGTACATTTTGATGCACTGAATTCCTTGATTGGTGTTGGTGGATCCAGCGTGAACAGCTTGAGAAATCTTGCCAGGGCAGTGAGATTCCCGAGCTCTTGGTGTGGTTCCGTAGCTGAGGCGCTGAGGCGTGCCGTCTGTCGCTGGTTCAACTCCAGCCGAAGCCCTAACTTTTCACATTCGGGTCTCATCTAAAATCACAAATCTGCTACACTACTTGTTAGTAGTACATTGCATTCCATCCGGTCACTTCGTCAGGGAGGAGAGAAGATGAATACTATGACAAGTCTACATCTAATTTATTGATATCACTCACAAGCTTGGAATAGGCAAAAATGTGGTGGCAAACGTTGAACGAGTGCGCCTACAAATGCAGTCGGTGTTACGTAATCAGGATCACGACCGTGAAGTAGACTGCTTCAGTTACTTTTGCGCACATAACACGGGCTGTTAAGTTCCAAGGAGCATCGCTCCGCAAGAAGCCAGTAACTTTAAGCTCCAATTGCCCCACAGTACCTTGTATGAGTTTACTGGGACAACTTGGTGCCTTGCAATCATGACGTGACGACGATGTTGGATTTCTAACGTCCAGTTCACCCAGTTGAGGTTGGTATGTCATTAGTTGTTTCGAACATTTTGGATGGTGTTGGGTTGGTGTGATAGTTGTGAATCCTTTCTGTTTGTGCCAGCCAGTGCAACTGCAAGTGAACTAGTACACAGAATGTGAAACAGAATGGATTGACATACTGCGCCGGTGATTTTGGTGAACAGGTCCTGTGGTGGTTTGAACAATACCAAACTCTATGACGACATGAGTTCGGTTTCCAGCAGACATTGATTTGTGCATGATATCGAAGATGTCAACAGACTTACTGTGTTTAACCATCGTTGTCCCCGTCAATTAGCCCACATTAAGTGGATTGATCACGTGAACAACACGGCCGTTCGCCAACACGAATTCTGGAACGCTCGGATTACACGATCACTGCACGGCTACGGTGTTTGGTTCACGTGACCCGTATGCCATCTGATTGTTTACTATACCAAACATTATATACTGAGACCGGTTGCTTGAAATCGCATGGCTGATTCACTGAGCAAAGTGGGCAGATGTCACCTGTCTGTTTGGGGACCTCGTGATCACGCAAACCGCTAATTAGGAAGGCTGCCCGCGATGGTAGTGTGCCGTAGCCATTGACGTACATGCATCCATACTTATTCTTCTTCTTCCGGTTGGTTCGCTTCTATTAATTTTTGACCGTTTTACTAGGGCTTTCTCCTATGATGTTCCAAGTCACTATCGAGGTGAGCGGTGGCCCGAGCCGCAGTACCTTCTGGTCAGGCTTATGGCTGTTAGGGAGATGGTAGTGATGATAGTCATTGATTAGATAGTCGCCTGTGGATGGACGGGAAAATGTCCCTTTATTGAGTCGTTTAGGCGAGTTTATTGCTCTTGTTAAACGGATTATATGCCTTAGTGAACTCAATGGGGTAGCCACTCACTAGTAATGTTTATCTGGGTAACTCCTCTTCTTCTTGCAGTTTATCCAAGTTACAAACGCACCTGTCTCCGCGAAAATAGATGCTGATCAAGCGTCCGTATGCAATTGCAGAGGAACTAGAAAACTGTCTATGTTGACCACCTCGTTTTCTTTTGCGATGGACTGGAAACCATATCATGTCATCTGCATGTTTAGTACTGTGACTTAGACTTGGACTCAGTTTCTAACATAAATATGAAAGTTTTGAGCTTTTGGTATGACTTCTTTGCTCAGCTAGTGTCACAGTTGGTCATGCTTTATCACTCACTGGTTCGAACCCCGTCAAATCCGAGATGTTTTGCTGTTGGTTCTCTTCTGAATTAACAGATCTGCCACACACTTTTATTTGCTTATCATTAGTACTATTAGTGCCATCGAAAGATTATGTTATATTACTATTATATTCGAACAGTCGGTGAGCGTGCACCAAGCAATCAGACCCCAACTCGACAGGAGCACAGCGCAGTTGCATATTTTCGTTCTAGGTAGTCCTACAGGACAACCAGTGATAGATAACCGTGAAGGGAACTTTCTAAGATGATTAACATGAACTGTGGTCAACAACACCCGACCAAATCAATGGTTGTAATAGGTTAAGCTAATTATTATTGAGGTACTCACCAAAACGACGCTTCCAGTGTTTGCAGAACTAGCACCCTAGACTTGCATCGCTCACATCTAATTCAGGCGGTCTCACTCAAAATCTCATCCGCAAAGCTGTTTTCCATGGGTATCAGGATATGTTTATCTAGGCCCCAATGCACTCCGTTACAGTGGGTCAGCCCGAAAGGGCTCGGCAGCTGAGGAAGTGGGGAAAGTCCGGTTTTGTTGGGTAAACCACTCTTACTCACGGTTGAGACAGGTGGACCAGGTTGTCTAACTAATGGTCAACTATCTGGTCACATCATAAGCGAATCTCCGCTTAGGAGTACAACCCAGCCAGTCAGCAGCAGAATTTTTGCTGTCAGAGCAAGCAGTAGAAAGTAGCAGCGGTTTTTATACTGGTCGTCTTATTTTACATTTTTACACAAAGTGGAGACCTGTAACAGTCAGTGCATACAACTTGTTCTCGGCCCGAGAGCCAATGGTAAATTGTTAGATTTGATGTAATTAGCTGATTGTCAGAATTTTCACAGCATTATTAACTACTGTAGCGATAAAAATTCGAGATATCACAAACTGTTTTTTTGTTCAAGCCTGGTTCGTTTGTTCATTTGGTGAAAGTTCTGCTCAACGTACTAAGGCAATCCGCAGAGGTTCAACATTTCTACGCCCACTCTCCTCCGACTACGCACAGCTAGCTTTTCCCAAACACAGAATGATCACTACACCCGGGTGTTTACATTGCAGATAAAGCTCACTTCTTTGCTGTGATTGTTCTCAAGTGTCCTTTTGTTTCATTGTAGTCTGTTTTGAAGGACCCTTGTCACGACATTTTTTCCGCCAAACACCGATTACTTTCTGTCACTCAAGCAACTATTTACTGTTATTTTGCAGTCAAAGAGGTAAACATTCCAATCCCTTAAAACCCTACCTGAGAAGAATGAATCAGCGAGCTTTGCTCCCTGTTTTCTTATCTGTAATTTGTTTGCTTGGCACTCGAGTCGTTTTTGCCGTCAGTCAGCAACGCAGTTTCCAGTAATCTCAGATGATGTCCTCTGTACTTTTTGAGAAAAATATTGGAACACTGGTGAGACGCATTGCTCTAACTTGCTCACCCAACTCTGTCGTCCTTGAAAAGCAAACACAAGCAGATGTACTTCTGTTTTTCTGATCGTAACGATACACTTCAGTTGCATCCATAAAAACATAGTAATTCTTACTCAATATATAATTTCTTCGTATGCTGTTGTTGGTAGTTGGTTTCTGAATCGGTCTCAATTTGAACGGCCAAACGTTCAAGAGTCTATCCTACTGGCCAAGTGTCTCTCGGAATATACGTCTTTTGGTATGTTGCCTTGTTATTCGTAAGAGTCTCCAGCCTGCTCCATGTGATTAGGTTCTGATAATGTCAATTGACTGTCACCTTCACCACTTGATGCTTAAAGAGGTCTAACCCTCCTGTTCTTCAAAACGGTCTCATCGGTTGTTGGTTCAGACGATCGGAAAAACGAGACTGTACTTTATATCCGAAAAAATTAGAAAGCCAATCGAAATGATAAAAATTTATATGGCACTACCGAAAAAACATAACATAAGCTGTAAATGGAGCAGCCAACAAGGAATTCGCAAACGGTCACCAATCAGTGTTAAATTAGCTTGAACAGATGAAGATAAGACTGTAAAAAACGATACCAAACAAGAAAGTTTTGGTGGTAAACCAGTGATTGTTATAAAAAATAACAGACATTTCATATATGCAATCGTGGTGTGATTATCGGAATTTGAAGCTTTAGCGACATGCAACGGCAACAGAGCTTTTAACGGCATTGGGAAAACCGCTCACCGGACGGGCAAAAGCTGTGTACGTCTTGAGCAAAAAAGCAGAATCTGATTTGAAACTTGCTATTCTCTTTGGTAGTTCTGTTCCAAACTGACGCCCAGTAGCCTTACAAATGAAAAATTTAGACAATATTTTAGGTTCAGTACATATTTTTCTAAGGATTACAGTACAATTCGTTGGAACTCTGTCGAATCTACTGTGTTTGGACGTTTTAAACAAGTCAGTCAAATTGCATGCAACCCTTGTCGTTCACGTCATGTTCTCTTTCCTAATTATATATATGCACATTTATTCGGACCACGTGAAAATGTGTGTATAAAGCTATCCGGTTATTTTCTCATCCCACACCCAGTATGACTATTACTTCCGGAAATTTTCAAGCGGAGCTTAAAACCGGATTAAAACTTTTGGATTAGTCCATTTGTTGAATACATAGCTATGCACATCTTGAACATTCCGCCTTTTAATTATGTAGGGAAATTTCTTAAAAAACTCTCGCTCGATCCCTTGGTCGGCCGCATAAATTTTCTATCATATTTACAATCTTACTTCATATCTACCATTCCTGAGTACCCATTTAATTATACCAAAAGAGCTGAGGGAAAGCTTTCTTATTTTGTTTGGTTTCCCTTTTCTGAAGTGCTGTAATCCGTTTTCACTTAGTCAACGCTTCAAAAACACTAATCCCTAACTGACTTCCGAGACCTTACAAAATTGCAACAGTCTCCATAGTTGCAAATCTATTAATCAGACTGGCCAACTGGTCATAATTTTTCAGCACATAATTTTCTGTTTACTTGAGATAAATTTTGTACTGGCATTTTCAGTGCTACGACTGTTAATCAGTACTGAAATATCACTCGAATAGCCTGCACCTGTTTGAATTTCACTCATGTTTACATCTACAGAGTGAGTTGCCACAGATTCACGCAATCCTAAATTCTCTTTGACAATATGAACCTGCCTACGGTCTGTGAGAACGGATCAATCGAAACAGCCCAACACAGGTTCTGCGTACTCTTTGGTTAGGCAAGGACACGTTAACAAAAAATTCCCGTAGAATTCATAGTAGTGAAAGAAGTTAACTGAAACTTTCTCCGTTCCACAGTTACAGTGCCAAGCCAATTGTATAGAATCTGATGGCTTTTTGTGAAAACCGACTATCTGAGCTCTGAAAGTTCCGGTCCACTTGATTCACTTTGCAGCTTACCTGTGTGTTTTATGATATTTGCTTCCATTTAGCTAAGTCTATACACACATGTGTATGAGAACTAATATCAGACTAATTGTGCAGATTACCCAAGTAATAACCCATTGCAATCCAGCAAGTACAAAATCCTTGGATTAAATTAACTAACAAAGCGATGTTGCATGACCCGTACATAAAAATTTTCCGGTGTATCCGCCAAGAACCACTACCAGCATCATCTATAGTCTATTTGTATGCGTTCGAACAACCGGCCCACAAATGCTTTTTAAACCGAATGACATTCCAGATACCAATGATGGAACGTTTCAAAAATAGGCGGACATCCCTTTCAAGGTCCAAGACGCTGATAGCATCGTAATACATAATTTTTATTTTGACACACTCAGTCTCAAATCATTAGTGGCAAATGATGATAGGTTAGATTCAGCTGTAACGAAATTAACTCAAAAAACTGAGCAACAGGCTTACTTACCCCCCAGGCGAATTAGGCAGTAAGTGAGAAGTTGGAAGTTCATGGGATCAAAGTAAAAAACTTCCTTTGTGTTGGAATAGATACAAAGTGTGTATATGCAGTTTACTTCGGTGAATTTGTGCCAAATTTTCTGTAATCAAATAAAATAACACAACAGCATAATTCAGAAAGCCTTGAGGAATATCTTTGAATCACACTATGTATCAGCAAATGAGAAACGATTGTCAAAGTAACATAAAATTGTGTCGATTTGAGGATCAAACAAATCTGCGACTGAAGTTATTTTCCTCGTAGCAAATTACTTTCTTACAAACAGCCCTAAGAATTTATTGTCCTGAGACCATTCACTAATTAGCAACTCTTAACTAAATCCATTTAACTGTTGCGCTTCTTCTCCTTTACAGAGTACAATCATCGGCCGTTTTGTGGTTGGTATGCAAACGCATAAGCATCCACCTTGACCTTAAGAGAGGTTGAGAAAAGAAAAGAGCGAAGAGGTGGAAACAGTTGTTTACGACCCAATTGGTGCTTGTCAGCATCATGCACGCCTCAGCATCGAACCGGCGACCCGTGATTAAGCGGCAGATTGTAGCCCAGACACTTTCTCTAAAAAACGGGCCTCGGTCATCGTGGTTACAGGATGGTATGCCAAATGCCTTCCTTAGCTGTTGCCTTTCCTTTCGTGTGCAGGCTGAAACCAATCAGCCGTTTTGTGATTGGCGTGCAAACGAGTATGCTGACGTTCATTGAAACCAAATGTTTGCGATGGTTTCAACTCAATTATGGTTCAAATGAAGCCTGTTGTCTATCAGTACCGGTTTATCTGTTATTCTACTTTTAACTTCACAGTGAACAGCATTTCTTGGATGCGGACAATTGACCCAATGAGACAAGTGAATACAACCGCCACATATGGTGACAGAAAGAAGACAGTCAAGTATGGTTGAACGTAAGTGACGGGATAAGAAAAATTCGCATTATTTGTTGGCTCAATGACACATCCGATAAGTAGCTCTGTGAATAGAGGCTACGACCTTGGCCGAAGTTCCTACCGTTACCATCTGAATAACTCCAAACTGTATTTCCAGTTCAGTACTGGATATTAAATACCAGACTTTTGAATTTCCAGCGTGGTACACTTAATTCCAGACCTAACCGCTGAGTTGTCAGCAAAATGTACGAAACTATCCTCGTTTTATGTTGGAATGACAAAGGCATTAATCGATTATTCATCTAAGGCTGGTGGATGATGTGCAAGGTGGATACCTTAAGTTGTAGAATTGCGTGCAATTGGCTTTATGCTGTCACCATCAGGTTTGGCCTGAAACGTGACGGTGGTTGTTAAAGCCATCTTCAGTGCTGCCGGAATTGACGCAGTTGAACGGGGAACCCTCCAACCAGTAGGAATGAGGTGACACTCGTATGAAGCCACAGTGAAAACATGTGGAGTTTGTTGCACAGTGACGTCACAGTGTGACATTGTACTTCGGTGAATGACGATCCGGACAAACCTTCGGTTGGTAAGAGTGGCGGATGAGTATGCTACTGGAAAATGTCACACTCGCGTTCAACACACTTATAAGGGATCAGTGCAACTGAAAAGTTTGAACGGGAGATAATTGAAACACGTTTTATCCGTGTTAGAAAGAATTGAAATCCTGGTGGAAGACGTGAACGGAAACCTGTTCTTTTAGGCGCACTCAACCTGATTTGTTCCTTTCATATACATGTCGATCGTGATTTTCAACAGTTGGAACCAAAGCACACACACTATTAGAAAATGGCTTTCAGCTGGCTGTATCGACTTTTATGAGCAGAGTGTAAATGTTGTGAACAGTCGAAGTGTGACGAGTGTGGTAGCCAACAGCAGATGGAAATGCCAGTGGATCCGAACATATTTGTTATGCGTTTCATATGGTGATATGTTCGGAGATTAGTTTTAAATAATTCATTCCAGCTGGTCGCCTGATGACAAGGGATACTCCATTGTCTGGGTTTTGATAGTGAAGGGGACAGAGTTAAGAATGAGAATGAGGATCCTGATTATGAGGTTGATAGGATTGAGGAGAATGATAATCAGGATGCTGATGTTGAGGTTGAAAACGAGGCTATGATGCTGTTGGTGTTGATAGCGACGACGACGACATCAACATCATATTGATGTCCTAGCATGCTAGAAGGGGACAAACAATGGTCCCTGGAGTCACTCATTTGTGTCTGCGAAGTGTCACTGAGGAACATACAATTCGGTTAAGCCGGTGTAGTCGTTTAATTATAGCGACCGTTTGGTCAAAAAGCTTAGTGTCTCGGCGTAGTCTGTTTTGCTCCACATAAGTTTTCCAAAATCCTTCGGGAAAACAGTGTCCGTTCTATTTCTCGATCACTTACGTTGTTCAACCCGTTTGGTCATGTGAACTAGGTGTGGTCTCGCTTGAAGTACCTAGTTAATACGTTTACCCATGACAAGACTTTTTGAATTGGCGACCTGAATGACAGCCGTAAAATAAGTAACTCGGAAAACGGTGCCTTTCAAGTCTCGAGCCAGTGGTACCAACGATGAAATCCGTCTAGATGATCAGCTAGAGTGATCAAACGTTACAGGGCTATCTGATGGTAACTGTCTACATAGCCTAGTGAAAAGTTGTATGCTGAAATATAATTCTGTACAACATTTACTGTTCGGTTCACGTTCATCAGGCAACGAGTTTGCTGTGGTTTATTATTAGCGAGAGAGAGAGAGAGAAGTGGATTTATGTGCAGTATTGGCAATAGAAAGACATGGATAATCATCATGTCGAATACGGAGAAAGAGTGATGCAGTGAAATGAACCTGAGAAGCGAAAATTTCGAATGAGATTAACCGAATCAAAAGTGCAAATGGAAACGGGGCTTTGACACAATCACCCTACGGTTGTGAAACAACTCGAACCTTAAGAGATCACTATAGAGTGGGTGATAGGTTGTGATAAAAACAAGGTATGAACAGAATGTTTATGTACCCACAAGGGTGGATCATTCCGTCAAATTCCGATTGTTTCAACTGTTGCCCAAATTCGACAGCTCACGGTTTTTGACCGACTGCCATTGAAACGGTGAAGTGGATGAGAGAAGGAGGTTGGGTTGAAGGTATGGCGTGAATCTACAAGGTGTGCCGCAGTTGCGGTGGTAATTGCCTTGAAATGCTTCCAGTGCATCCAGAGTTTTGCTGTCCACAACATAAATCCAGGCAGTTTGATTTGGATTTAGAGTCTGAGAACTTTTTCTAGTCTTATGGCGTTAATCTGTCATCTGTGCTGGATTTTG
>QNGE01003002.1:0-53926 GCA_008508345.1 Paragonimus westermani | reverse complement strand
ACTGTTGTCTTCAACCCCAGCGGAGTACTCCGAGTTCGACACATCATCCCATGAAAGGGCGTGTCCTAACGACCGAAATTCAAGACACAAACGGAATTCTTGCTTTATTTAAACAGGATAAATGTGTTGAAACTGTCCGGCTAAATGAGACTGACTACGTAGACAAAATTCACATCGTACTAGGACAAATACGAAGTATGAAATGTGAAAGATGAAAGCACCCTGATCCTAAATGTACACCAAACCACTCGTTGACCATATGGTTATCACACATCCTTGAACCCGTCAAACAGAAGTTTTTAGAATATAGCCTATAGAACTACTTCGCATTCGTCAACACAATAGGTGGACTTGACGGGGCTGGACAAAGTACGCTTTCAGTTGACGTAACATTCTTGCTTACCAAAGCGTGAATGAAAGGATCATAGATACTCGCGTGAGTGTGTTGTGGCCAAAAGCCCTAGATGTCCGTACACCCCCCAACAGAACTGAAATAGCAAATGCAGTTCTGTACTCACAACACAACGAGGAACTGTGTCGGTAAATGAATGGTGTGACAGCGTGATTCCCACTGGGGCCGTAGTTTGCATACATCTTCATGGTGACACCTGAAAGTGACCGGCCAGGAGGAGCCATTTGTGCATATAGTGTTTATAAGCGATATATGGATGATATCTTGTGTGACTAGCGAACTTGTTGATCCAACAGGCATTTTGGTAACTTTGAGCTCGGCCCACATCAGCGTCACATTCACACTCAAATCTGAACAGAGTAATCAACTGGCCCTCCTCGGCATGCTCATTAGACGCTGTGTTGACGGATGTGTTGAACGTGAGAACTCTGAGAAAGATATTTTGAATGGGCAGTGTATTTGCTCCGGCAGCTTTGTCCCACTGATAAGAGAAGAAAGTTGAACTGCTCGACTGATAAAGGAGTACAACTATGTACATAGAGTACGTTTTCGAAGCACTTGTTTTTCTCAAGGACGTTGATGTTACGATGTGGCCAGCTAGATGTGTTTGTAGACGCGACTATGCAACATTGCGTGAGGGCGGAGTAAGTGTCTATGACGGAAAAGAAGGCGGTATGTAGTTCGCTACCAATGAAAGGTGACAGGTTTGCTGCATAAGTAACTAAGAAATTAAATACAGTTATGAACGGAATCCTCTAGTCTGCTAAATTACGTATTTCTTTCAAACCTACTGTAGTTTTGTTTTTACGGTAGAAGGACAGTGTGATTCTTTCTGCAGCTACTTAATGTCTACAGTCATTTACTTATCCGTGTGGAAGTATTTATTTATGATGCACTCTCAGACGCTTATGTGAACGTAACTGTAGGCGTCATCCGACCTGATTCAACAGTGTAGTCTCTCAGACAATTACTACCACAAATGTGGCACACTTTGTAGATTCACGCCATACCTTCAACCCAACCTCCTTCTCTCATCCACTTCACCGTTTCAATGGCAGTCGGTCAAAAACCGTGAGCTGTCGAATTTGGGCCACAGCTGAAACAATCGGAATTTGACTGAATGATCCACCCTTGTGGGTACATAATCACTCTGTTCATACCTGATGGTTGGGAACAGTGGTGGTGTTGTTCGTAGCTCGGGTTGATGGTTTTGGTATTCATATGTTCGCCGAGCTTGGCATTTAGGTTGCAAACGTTTCATCACCAGGCGAGGTGACATCATCAGTGCGTAAGTGTTTCAGCACTGATGATGTCACCTCGCCTGGTGATGAAACATTTGCAACCTAAATGCCAAGCTCGGCGAACATATGAATACCAAAATCTGTTCATACCTTATATTTATCACAATCTATCACCCACTTCATGATTGGTAAATTTTTCCACGGTTCCAGTCGCAAATTACGACACAACATAACTGCAGGTTGCAGCAGTTTTATTTTGAAAATTTCATGGATAACATTTTTGTGACGGATGTCTAGGATGCAGTCGTTATCTGGAAACGTTTTCAATGCCTATTGAATGGTATCCATTTTTCCAAATTTTGGTACACATGTTAATCCATTTGTATACCGATGTTTTGATAACGAAACCGAAATTCTCAGATGTCACTATAGTCGAGGTTTTGTGCAGTCCATACTGTAGAATGGAAGTTCTGTTGTGTGAACCATAGTTCTAGTTCTTCAACGGTATTTACCGAACCAGTTTTGTTGAACCGTCCAACACCAATTTACTAATGGTCTGGGAGACGTTGAAAACTGATTTAAGGGTGCAAATCCCTAATATTGTACGATTTTTCACTTCCAGACGAGCGACACAACAATTGCTGTTGAAGCTGACCTTATCTTCTCATCACTAATGAGCCACCTGCGGACAACGGCAGACAAGACAACATTAGGTCTCTTTTCGCTTCGCCTCACTAGTGCATCTTTTCATCCGGTTTGCGAAAATTCACTTTTCCATGACTGACGATGACCGTTCTAAGTTCGTCTGTCCATGATATTCATCCCAACAACCAGGGTGTCGCGAGTTGTTGTGACAGGTAGTCAACTGTGGATTATCAGTAATTCTTTGATTAGTGTGAAACGAGAGTTGGTTTAGAACAACTGACACCTTCTAAGTGTCTCCTGATTTCACGTTCATTCACAAACCATTCGAAGTCGTTCCTACTTATTTTGAGTTGGTCACAACTGAGGCGAATCTCCAGTTATTGTAATCTCACCGTAATCAAGTTGGTCGTTTAATCATGAGACATTGATACTCTTGTTCACCACACAGAGTTGTTTATTTTCTAGCACTGTGACATTAAAGTGGCATTCGCCTAGCTTGTTTTGTAATTACTTCTATACCAACATTTAGTGCCTTTGAAACGCTGAGTTCTCTTCAACAACTTTGTCAAACGCGAAAGGTTAACATTACGTTTGCTTTGTCAGTGTGAAACATAAAACATCTGAATTATATACGGCAGACAGATGTGAATGGGCATGCAGACATTTGCACCAGATATTGTACTCTCATTACTAAGATAACCTGATGTGTTGCTTCAAACACTTTCGAGCGCACGGAGCCTGTTGGTGAGTGTACATCAACATAGATTCCCTAAAGGCCAGTAACTTCTGGTGTTTGAAACATGACAACTGGGTCGTCTCCTTTGAGTCTGCTGTGAGTATACGTAAATATATTTTAGCTGATCCACCGCTTTAGAGAGCTTGATGTCTGTGCCTTTTTGGTAAGCTGCAAGATGTATAAGACATACTGTGAATATTTTTAATAACGAATAGTTATCCCCGAGAAAGTCTTTTAGGCTCCCAGTGAGATAAGTGTGATCAGTGTACAAATTCGAACAGATCAACACAAGAATATATTTCTGTTTCAGCAGTGCAAATGGGACCATTTTGCGAACATCCTCAGGAACAAATCACAGTACGCTCTCCCTCGCACGATTTCGCGCGCACGGTTACACGTAGTTTTACTCACCAAGGGTCCTGCCTTCTGTAACCACAAACATAGCTCATACAAACTTTCTCTCTCAATTTATGTGTCAGTTCGTATGTAGTTTTAACGAAGTCTGCATGCGCAGAACACAGATAACTGTCTCACTAGGTAGTAGAAAACGTCAACGAATGACTAAGTCAGCGGATGACGCACTTATTTAACCAGCTGCTGAAACTGTCATCGGTGACTGTTAAACATCTGAAGAAAATAGGTCACCAGAATGACCCAGTTAGCCCATTCAAGAAAATGTGAGATTGGAACCCGGATTCACCGGTGTTGGGGTATCATATTTACATGAACTTAATAACAGATGTGCTGAAAGTCCCTGTCACTGAGGTTACTCGGCAAGCATAAGTGAGAGTGTCTGTGTGCATTCAAGACACGCAACAGTTTACTGCAACCTAGCCGGCCGGATGTTTCTTATCAGGGGAAGCGAATGACGCCAATTGGCGGTCCTGTGCAACGGATCAGTCAGCAGAACAGAACGACATAGTGGGTATCGAATGTCGGCACATTACAGCTTTCTTGACTGGAACGACCGTGCAAACACCGAAGCAACGAAATGGAGAATGGATAACACCATTAGAAATTTGGATAGTACTCACTTATATAGGTAACCAGAGTCTGGCAATATTAGAACGTCTTCCACGGGAGTTTTACAGAAAGAAAAGAGATTGATAACAAAAACAACTTAACGGGATAAAAAGAGTCGCATCACATGTGATACGGAGAAGTTTACTGAAAATTAATAATCACAGTTACATGCAACTAATCACAAACTGACCAGAAAACCTTCTCAAAAATCTGGAAGACCGGTGCAAGAAACAATTCAGCATTCTTTGCACCAGCAACTGCTGTCTGACCTACCCCTTGGAATGTCCAAACTGGGCAAGCCAAGCATAACGTAAAAGTATTAGCCGAGAACCACTTGGTTGCCTCACGGTTTATCCTCGCCGCTTACTGTTCTGTTTGCTTGATACACACGCCACATGTGAAAAGACATTAAACTTGGGCCCGACAGATTTTCGAACTATTCACCCTTGCTCTGCTGCATAGAAGCGTCCAGCTCAGACATGACTGCGTAATCTTCCACAGTATGTCCACAATTATTGAACCGTACTAACGAATAATGGTCAAACACTAGTTCTTCTAATGACATTGGTCTATCAAGACAGCTTCTGTGTTCGAGAGAGCTTTAGAAGAAAAAATCCAACGATGCAAACTCTCGTGATCGTTGTGGCCACTTGGTCGGAAAATTTGAATATTTGACCTAATTATTCTAAAAAAAATTTGGCGTCATTGGAGAAGAGAACTGAATAAATATCGTCGGTGGTCAAATACCGTGAGTAGAACTCGTTCTGTTTGCCTTCATCGTTGAAATGCAGTTTTTGCACGATTCTTTTGTGAAAAGAAATGGAGTGATATTATTAGCCCATCACCGACGAGAATTTAACAAAAAATAGTTTCTCAGACAGTGAACGGGTGAGCCGATATGTCAGAGTAACAGGATAAATGGAATCCCACTATTGCTGGCGCCCGCAGATTTAGATAAACTGAGAAAAATAATTTAACCGAACACTAAACGACACACTCTGTCTACGATCTGAAATAGCAACACAGTAAACAGATAGCACTTGATCGTCTACCATTTTAGCCACCATTCGTTATATCAGCGACCACTGTCTGATCATTTCCATCTGAAGATCCCTACCAAGAGATGAGGTAAAAAAAATGACCTGGAGAGAGCTCAGTGGCTCTAAAGTCTGTGCTCGGGACGCTTAGTTTCCTGTTCAGTCTGATAAACGTAACCAGAAGGTGAAAAGGAAGGGAAACGCTGTATCACAGCCAATGGTCAAAGTAGCCGACGTTATTCTGCTTAAGTTTCAACATTCGTTTGGGCCATGGCTCACTGATTCTCCAGTTACTTGACTGCACTCACGAAGGTTTGTCAGCCTTGTTTCGTCCAGTATCGTTGTTGTATCAGGATGGACTCTATATATGTGAGATGGTGGCAGAGGCGAAAGCCAACCGATGTAGGATCAGATGACTTTGCTGACTAGTTCATCGCTTCCCTGATACCAATCCGTCGTTGCTGAAGAGTAGTATTGAAATAGATGCACACCATAAATAGTTCCACCCCGTTGGAATCAGACTTGCGAATTCCAAGTTGAATTGGTGCAGGAACCGCATGTCAGTGTAATGATTATGAACAAGACTGTTCTGCAGTAGGCTGCAATTCAGTTTCTAAAGAGTGCTAGTCTCACCTGTTAAGTTTTCGTTGAAGTCCAGTAGCTTAATTATTCGAATTTCCACTATTCTAGTCCAAAACTTAGGTTTGAGATCAAATTGAGAGGTCAGAAGTGAAGGGTTGCCAGAAGTAAGCTTTTTTGATTAAATCTTTCATGCCAAATATTGCCTCGTAGAAGAAGAGAACCGAATGGGTGTAGCTGTTGGTCAGATATTAACAACCGAACGCACTGTATGGGCCCAAGTCTTTCCAAAAAAGCTTGATGTGAGGTTTCTTCAACCTCTTGTACAGCCAATAGGCGTGTACTCTTATGAGAGCTAGCAGTGACCGCCCGAATGACCTTTCTGGCTGCCAAGTCGTTTGAAGCTGTGAATGGTCAGCTACTCCATGAGAAGTCGTGGATGCTTCCAGTTAGCAACAAATTCTTAGTCACACAACACAGTGTGGCAATACACCAGCTGTATGTCTTAATGTATGCCATTAAACTTTCTCGCGGTTTATTTGACATGTTCGTTGTTTGCCGCTCAGAGAAACACTAACGCGATACGTCACTTGACTGACAGGGCTTTCCTGGTTTGACAAGACTGGGTCTGGCGCCGTGGAGCGGTCTTCTCCCACCGGGTTCATGAGAGAAATTGACAGTGTAGGAAGCAATGTGGACATTTGTGGAACAGATATCTTTTTAGGTAGTATTGTGCTCGCTGACTACCTGATCTTCCAAACCAGTACCTCCGCTCTGCGGATTTTGGCCGAGAATGATAAATGAGCACAATAAGGGAGGGCACTTTGAGCACCTGCTGAAATCAAATTTACTTCACCTTTCAAATGTGTTTTGTTTTTCATTCGACAGATTGTGGCAGCAACAACCCATCGGGTGGTTATAGCCTCAGTAGCATAGTTATTTGTGTGTCTGATACTTAGTTGTCTTTAGTTGACCAATGCAAATAACCTGAGTAATTTTCGCTTACTGCTGATACAGTTAAACGACAAGCCCATAGGTTGCAATGCAACCGGTGCATCCGTTTTCTTTCTGCCGCGATAGGGTTCATGTTTCGTCCGATATTAGAGCTATACGAAAGCTGTGATATCTGTACGATTACGAGGTGAGGTTTAGTAATCATGACAACTCAACCGGATAACCATCAGTACATGCCGAAAATAAGAAAGACGAAGAAAAGGCTTACTGAACACTAACATCGTCCACGAAGAAAAGTGTACCCGTCGTCCTGTTTCTGACGTAGTCTTACAAAGTTCTGTTTTGTAAACTGTTAACCCCTACAGTCATCATCAGCTTTAGAATAACGGTTTCGCATGTGTAATATCTGAAGGTCAAATGAAATACAAACGACAATATTTGAAAGCATAGGCATGTCAAGTAGGTAAACGCGTCAGAATAAACATAAACGAACCATGCAAACCAACGTTTGAAACAATTATTTATATTAATCAGAGCAGAATGGAAGTATACAGAGAGGGTTAAGGTTTCGCAAAACGTATGTTTCACGCACTGAGGTTGTGAGTACAGTCATTCATTTTCCAATAGCGCGTTCTTTTCTTAGCGCTTGGTTGAATCGGTCGAACTGTCTGTACACAGAGTCTTATCGTCAGTTAAGAAATCATATCGGGCCCTTCTACTTTCAAAAGTTGCATGGCCTACAATTCAGTTTTCACTTCCTGTTCTGAAAACAACAATTTTATCGGAGACAATTGATCTTATTTTGACACTTCTAGCCTAAATGTTTTCACCGAAAAACATAGGAAAAATTCAGCCGGTTAACATCCATTATCTCTGACTTGCATCTTCTGCCCTTGTCAGTCCTTGCTTAAACAACCTTTCAACTGTCAAACTGTCCACTTATGTTTAATCATTTTTTCGCATAAACATTGGTTTCGATAAAAGTAATCAATAATAACGCACTCTCTGGATTTGTCTTTGTTTGCTAGCTTGTTCCCTTGTCGACACAGTCGTGGAGCACCGTTTTGTAAGGAATGTAAATGAATATTAAGGGTTAAAACAATGTTGTTTTCATTTCTGACCGTATGGTTATATCAGGCGCGGAGAAGACTACCCAATACGTTGTCATTTTGATTGGACCGAGCTATTCACTTACCAGATTTAATTCACCGATGTACTTGTAAATAGGCTTTACATGTCCGGACGTTCTAAATGGGGCAGGTGTTTGGGACAGTGGCACCGGATTCAGTAAAGAACACAGTACCACGTGATGTGATGCAAAGTTAATAAACAGTGATACTGAAAAAGAGAGAATTATCACATACTGGGAAATGCAAAAGATTCTGTAAACCGAAGCAACATACAGAAAGAGGCACAGACATCAGTGTTGTGAAACAAGAAGGTGCGACTAAGCAACCTATGCTCCAAACCTGCTGTCATTCAGGACCTCACCTCACTTGGACGGACAGTATAACACCTTACGGTTGTTGCGTTACAATTCCTATCCCTCCAAAATCGTATCGTTGTCTCCTTGGCCGAAAATGGTTTTAGCACTGGTGAGTATGAAGTTTCCCTGTATGCTTGCATGTACGTCTTGGCGATTGCAGCAGATTGCATATCCGTGAAACCTCCAATACGTTTATATGCTAACCAGCTGTTCATGATTGCAGAACTATGAGTAGGCCGATTAGATCAACACAATCTAGTGCTGACTACTATAGCATGGTTCCAAATTTTGTGAAATTTCATAAGGACCCCGAAATTGGAAGCTGTCACAATAGTTCTACAGAAGAAAGAAAACAGAAATGGCTATAACCAGGAAAGACTTTTCCAGCCACTCTCATAAATTACGTAGTCGGTCGTCGAGCGAACCAGTAGTTATGGGGTTTCATCATTACGAGTTGACTCATTAATCAAGAATTATAGCGAGTTTGTGAACGAATAATTTAGAGAAACAATTGGTGGATCAGCAAATGTCACATCTTCTTTGAACGAACAACGGGACTGTGAACACATTTATGGATGCAGTAGTTTCACCAATTTCATCAAAGATTGTAGTTCAGGATAGATAAAAAAGGTTGCCGTTCGTACGAAGTGTAAGCTGGAACTTTAGGGAAAAGTCTGACACAAAAACACACACTAAATTGGTCTATACCTCTACACATATAAGTGTACCGGCCAAAAATGGGAATTCAATAAACACAGTTTGTTTACTACAACTTAATTTATATTATTTCTGTCGCAATTTTCAGTTGAATTTAGGTAGGAGGAGAAGAGTTTCTGGAAAGCACTTCTGGCAATCTTCTGCTGAGAAGACGTTTTCACTACATAAAACACAGGACTCAAAAGAACCCGGCGAACGAAAACGACAAGGAATGAAGTGCACATTGGCTTTTTTTGGAAGATTGGACTTTGCATCCGGTTGCCTTTGCCTGTTTCGAGCTTGGTGACCTCGTCAAGTCAATGTACCATGGCACTGCTGCTCTATTGACATAAGTAATGGGCTAACCGCTAAGAACCACATTGAGTGTTTCTAGAGGGTTAACGGGGACAAGTTTGAGTTCTTGCTTACTCAGCCGGCAACCAAAGTGATGCAATAGGTGTTCGATGGCGAACAAGCCGACGGAGAGAAATAGCGAATTCCCTGTCTCACTGAAGACCTTTCGATTGTCTTTATCTGATGAAGTCTGACAGTCTTTCTAGAAGGGATGAGTAACTGTTACCATTTGTTCAAAGAAACGAATACTGGTCCAAGACTCCTGGTAACGTCTTAATCCAGTTTCCCTTACTAAACTTCGGTTCTTATCCAGATTACTTCTCACACTACTACGGAACTCCCGTCATTTTGACGATAGGATGACTGTGTTTATCACCAGAGGTTTGCCCTCAATTGCTCTGAAGGTTAAGATCTGGATCACTCTGGATCTCGCAGTTAATTAGCCTCTAACACACTGATCTTAATCATCAACGATGCACAGATAGAGAAAACTGAGTTACCCATATGAGCGACTCCGATCCAATTCTGTGGTCACTACTGAGAGCTACCACGGTCCTACTTGGGCCCGGATAAGCGGATAGCAATCGCTACAATTCCACGGCAATTGTGGTGGATGATATGCTCACCCAGATGCTCCAAACGCGTTTGTATGTCATCTATTTGCTTTCTAACAAGTTTCTATTTTTTATACACAAACGGAAGTTATTCGGCTGTACGAGTAAATTTGGGACAAAGGTTTGTTTTTCCAAATAAAACCGGACCCGAGTTTGTCAACGCACCGTGTGGTGTTTACTTGATTCTGTGAAATAGCGATCTTGGGAAACAAACTGCCAATATGCTCGTGTTGACACTTGTCAGTAGCCAGCACGTAACTCTACACAACAGCACCGCCGACGTTTTCACGCGCTCTTTTGTTTAGCACAACTGACCGCTATGTCAGATGGACACGGTGGTGAGTGCGTGTCTGACGGGGGGGGGGGTAAACCTGGCAAGTAAATAACAAAGAAATGGTTGGAAAAGTGCCCACCCTCAAATCACTACGCTAGTCATGTTGACCACCCACAACGATCAAGACGAGTTTACAATACACGCATGCAACAAGTTACATCCGTCATACCCCCTTGGCTTACATTTCTTTCGGAGGATGTTCACATTTTAGTAATGCACTTTTCCGTTCATCAACTCACTAGGATTCTAGGAACTGAGGTGACAGCAAAATGAAATCCGTCTAATCCGAGTTTTTGTGCAGTGAGGCAGAACGCCAACGGGTTGTGTGAAATTCGGATTAAAAGAATTTTGCTTATGTTCATCCACAGTTTTAATTTGAAAACAGAGATTAAAATGCATACATGAATGACTTCAGAATGATAAGCAATGAGACAGAATTTTAACTGTAACCAGACCATTTTTATTGAGAATGTCCAGACAATTAATTCATTTCTGCTTGCTTCAAACATCTGACCTCCTCAATACTGGAGAAAGTTCTGAGACGGTGAACAGGAGAGGTCTAACAATGTGCTAAATCTATCTAAAGTATGAGTCGTTTCAATTCAAGATGAGATCATTATGTCAGAAACCTCATTGTCAGTTACATACTCTACACCTATGATCGGTTGTGTAAATATTTTCCAAAATTCTTCTCTCAATATTCTGGTCGTTGTAACAGGTTTTCTATGTCTGCGACAAAATTCGTAGATTAAACAATGACGACAAGATGTTTCCTGTCTATAGGTAGGCTGGTTAGTTTCGGAATTCATAGCAATCCAATAGCAATCCAATATTCTGGTTACACATCCATTCAAAATTCCTAATCACATATCGGTCCACTTGATCTGAAATGACTGGGAATCACTGTCCCCGCACATCTTTGCCTTTGCGGCTACATACACCTTCCTAAAATATGCATTCTCAGATCCTTGAAAAAGTCAGCGTGTATGTCAGTTCACTGTTCACTGTAAGGTTCTGAGTCTTATTACGAGCTGAATGGAGGAATATGAGGCTGTGAGATTGCACACTGATCTGTTTCCAATGATAGTGTATTGAGGGCGAGAGATCGCACTATACTACTCACGCTACTACTCAGTAGGGAGGCACCAGCATGCATCTGAATAGTGATGTGTCCTGGGATAAATACAAAAACACTGAAGTGCAGATTGACACAGAATGATCCTCTATACATATGGACCTCAGCGGCCGTTGCAACTGTGACATCCAGGGCTTGGTGTTTTCTATACATAAGTGTGTTTGTTGAGTTGAAGCCGATAAGTCGTGTTGATTTTCCGGATAAACAAGTGTTACTGCACCCGCGTTCTTAGTTCACATCATAAGTACATTTATGCACGTGCGTTCAAGACAGTTTAATTGAATGCTGCTGTTGCTGTTGTGTATCAAGGAACCTCTGCTGTACATTGTATAAGAAGTATTGTCCGTTCAAACATATTTTCGTAACTTTAATGATCTCTGTGCTTTTCAATAAGGTTCATTCGACTACTCAGAACCCAAAATGTGTCTAAGATATTTTATCATCGGTGTTCTCGAAAGCACTGCCTCAGGCAAGGGTAATTAAGTTGAAATAATTCAGTGGGTGATAAGTTACCTGTTGTTTCACACAAGTAACATGTAGCATGCAATGTGCTTTCTGTATTAATTCTGTAGTAATGACATAAAGGTCTATTAAGAATGTGCACATGAGCAACACGTGCGTGTTTGTGGGGCTGGCGCAATTGCATGATTTGCCATAAGTGACACACCAGTATGCCCGAAACGTTGAACTCACTTGTCTGTTTGCGTTGGGTCAAGTGATGCACCTGGTTGAATGGTCGATCTTCAGCCTGCTCAAGCTTGGATGTTGGTATTGTACAGTCCATTATCTCATCGAACATTCTTGATTGCCTGCTTTCAATTGCTGTTCTACTTCATACTCGTTTTTTCCTCTATATTACATCCCTACCGTTTGATTGTACCTGACTTTTACACTCCCGAAACGGCAGACGGTATCTGCATCTGGTGACTTATGTTTAGACGTTATATTGAGTAGTACACTTCCATTACTCTCGATATCGGAATTTCAAGGGAATGTGGAATATCGATGAAGGAAACGGACAATTTTGCAGGTTTGATGCTTATCATCAGTAGTTTCCAATTTACGCGACAGGCTGCAAACTTTCGACGCCTTTAAACTATTGCACCCCAGTGGAACCTTCCAGAAATGTTGGTTAGAACATCCTTCTTTGAAGAACCTCTAATCAGCTATAAGGAAGTAAATAAAGACTGTTTTTAAACGTCTAGCAGTTCTCTCAACGCAAACGTTCCTAGTATTGGAAACATTTTTGTTTCTGATGTTGAAAACCGTATTCATGTCCACTAAGAATTATCTTTGCTAAATGAATACATAAACCTATCTTAACAAAGACACCTTTTCGGTGATAGGTAAACTTATTAAAGACTCAGTCGTATTGTTTTAACAGTCTCCCAAATATTAACTTCTGACAAGTCTTCTAGCGAGCTGAGGAAATTATACAGATTTTTCCAAATTGATTCGTTTCACAGAGATGCCTATAAATTCGGCCCTCTGAATTTGAGCTGTAATTCACTGCTGGGGAAATCTGGATATTCCAGCCTTGCGACAGAAAGCCATTTTAAAAATAACTTGCCATTTTGGACATTTCTTATTTGTTTCAGTCTGCTGAACGTTGTAGAAATATACTCTGCTTTTTCAAAAACTTTTCTCAGTCTTTTCGGATGTCACTCAGGTTTCTCTGCTTCTTAAAGAAGCAGACAGTGATTTCGGTTTTCATGAGCGTTTACATGGACACAATTCATATTTGACGGCAAGTTCCGCTTTCAAGAAATTTCATTCGGTCTCTTTAGAAATGAATTTCAACAGCGAGATTCACTGTTTTGCCAGTTAATCAGCAGCACAGCTACTGGAGTTTGGACTCACACCCATGTTCTCCTCAGGCAGCAGTGTTGACTGTTGTATCGATGTAAAACATCTACGTTTCCTCTGGAATCAAATCGGAGACAGGAACAAATCTGACGGTTTATTTATCAAGTTTTCGTCTGCTTGAAGATCCGGAGATTTTGAGCTGTTACTTTATCGTTAACTTCAATTGGTGCGTCCAAAAATATGACTGCAGATCAAGTTGAAATTATCATCATCATCATCGTAGGCAGCAGTGTTTCAGTGATTCTCATTGATGCTTAACTGCTATAAAACCATGAAGAAAATAAGCACTTCTGATCGGGTAGTAGAAAGAAACAGAACCAGGAGGGAAGGAACCTGACTAGGAAAGATAGTTACGACTATATTCGAACATTCCCCATCAAGTTGCAATCAAACACCAAAGCTATGGGTGCAGCTAAGTCGTCATCACCAAGACAGCTTCCTTACGGTCTTTATTGCCCCACGTTACCAAGTGCAGTCACCTCCAAGGTAACTCAGTCAACCAACAACAACTGTTACGCCTATGAACCCAGATAGTCATCATCTCATCTAGCATCTTCAGCCATCAACTCTGTGAGTCGAGGGAGCTCCAGCCCAGGAGGCGAACCCGACCAATGGTGGCCACCTTCCCGGTGAACGGCTTCATTTCTTTATAAGTCACAGTCTATCCCCTCCCTACGTTATGGCAGTCGACCACCGCTTCAGAAGAGAGTGCTCGGTGTGACAAACAACTAGCCGACATCCTTAGCATATAGTATAGCCACGTAAGTTTGTGCAAATGTAAGGACTGAATAAAAGAACTCGTTTGACAACCATAACCGAATGTCCGCCTTCAAACCCCTACGTTGCTACTTCTTTGATGCCACCTGATTCCAGGTATTGAACGCAGACATCGGTGGTCCAACTCTCAGAGACGGTCTGCTTTTTTTAACTCGAGGGACCAAGTTTCGCCGCCGTAAATTAACAGTACACACAGCTGCCTCATTTACCTGACCATTGTGCATCTGCAAGATGTCTTTCTGTCATCGACGAATACTGTCCAAGCTTCAAGGATAGGCGCTTCTATTCCATTCCCTGCATCTCCGCCACCACTGATACAGCTCCTCACCAACCAGCCAACAACTTTCACAACTTCATTACCTAACACTAAAACTACCTAAACACAGCCATCTTGCAAAAACACTTTGCACTTCGAGGCTGTGAAGCGCATTCTGAAGGACTTAGCGGAACGCAAAATAGTCTAGCATTGTTCCTGCTACGTGGAAGGTGTCAAACAGCATAATCACGATCATTCAGTCTCCCGACAGGTAGGAGTTTCACATCAGAATCTTGTAATTGCCGGGAACATTCCTTCATTATTTCGTCTGTGATAAAACTAAATGAAAACTTTGAAAGGGAGCATCCTTGACGTGCGCAGCTCATGGTGCTGAAACTGTCAGTCAGTTCACCGTGAACCCTAACCTGAACTGAAGTATGTGGATAAAGCGTCGACAGTATGTTCACATACTTGGTCGGAACAGGCCCGCGTTTAAGCCACTCTCGAAGCGTAGGTCGCTCCATTAAATCGAACACACCTTTTTGGTGGCGTAATACGGCCAACGCTGGTCAGCAGTGTGCATGAAACAGGAAACCACTAAGTTTTTTAAAAATTGTTTTAATTGCCGCTCGATAAAAAGTGAACGCCACTAGCAATTAACCACAGCTTTCGTACTGGGATAAGATTTTCGGCATTTCTAGTGAAGCAGTGGGCTCGCGTTTCACTTTTTCAGGGGCATTCCCTCGTGCATATCCTTGTTATAACTGGTAGTTGATCTCGGGGTCAGTTTTGTCGAGACAACCGTGTTGAGGATAGTGCCTGTAACGTCATCTCAGGCATGACCAGTAAGCATGAGTTTTAGAATGAGAAACACATCCATGTGTTTCCACACTTTACCACTGTATATGTTCGTACTGAAATTACCTAGAACGTAGTATTACAAGGTACGTTTAATGAAGGGAGTTAAAAAATCAACCGTCAACAGTTGGAATTTGAATAACGCCGCTGTACGAATGTATGACAGAGAAGTAAGGTCCGATACACAAGACAACTGTGAGCAACTGATGTGACAAATCCGGCAAAGCAACTTTCGTTCCACAATTCACAGTTAGTCTAGAATTTGTTGGCGCTAGTCAGTAAAAAACCAAATTGAGAGATATATCTAATTGTAAAATACGCAGCCATTATGTTGACTCTGATAGAATCTCATTTGTTACTTTGATATTTATACAGTTTTCAAGCCTATCCAGAGGACTCAAAACTGTCTTTACTTTGCAAAGGACATTGCTGTCGGTGATATATGTATAATTATAAAAAAGAGTTGCAACACTAAGTTGTCAGCCTTGTCCACTATTGGATCATTCCTTTTGTTACGCGGCAACACCGTCCATTGGGAAAATGAGCCAAAACTAGGCCACAGAGGCTCCAGATTTATAGGACGAAGCGACTATCATACACGGCAGTCAGACATCAAACGAACCAAATAAAACGGTCATATATGGCAGCCAGGGCGTCAGAGCATAACACGTTACAGGAGGTATCAGAAACCAACATGTCAAAGAACAGTCCAGATAGCGCCCAGGTGTTCGACCGTACGGTTGCAATCTGACTGGTTGCGTGGACGCATACCATCCGAGGTGGGCCAGCCGATCGATGTGGCGTGATACGTCTTGGCTGTTTCGTCTGGAAATGAGCCTCTTAACACCCAGATAGATTGCGTTAAGTAGGCAATACTCAGTGCATTACCGGCATACCAAAGATGGCTTGCTCTTGGTTCAGAAGACTATCAACCAACTTCAACATCTTTGCAAAAGACACTCGCGCCTACCGAAACCAGCCATTTCAGGGGTAACACGCTAAAGCCACAAACTCATCTGGGTTGCAGAGGACAATCAGTTTCGGGATTGTCCAATCAAAAACCCTACCATAGTCCACCGTAATTAGGTCGTCTATGGTGGAATTCGAGCGCAGATTTGATGCACATATTCGCGACATCAGGAGAAACATTGTGATAACCTGGTAGTCTGAATGATTGCAGTAGGGTGAATATGCATCCGATCTCACACTGTTGATTCCAGCCAGTTGTTGTCTGCTGTGCATTGCACTGCGACTGGCATATACTTCACACACCATGGTTAGGTTTTTATTCTGTTTAGTATTCCCTAAATTTCTCCTTTTTAATCTTTCTACTGCTGAGCCACAGAAAATGAAATACTCCACCAACTTACGTATTCTTTCTAAACCGACCAAGACAGATTCAGATGTACATAGACTTTCTCAACCTCCTTCGTTATATAAACATCCTATGAATTCAACGAGTTTGGTACCTTCCATACCTTTCGGGGATGACATGACAAGACCTTATCCAGCCAACTCTTTGCTCAGATCGCGCATTTCTGTTGAGCAGAGTATGAAGTTGACTGTTCGTTGAGGCTCTAAGTAATATCGCGTTGATAGGAATAACGGATAGAATGTTAACTGAGACATACGGTGTGGTGATCATATGCCTAGGGCATAGGTGATGCGATGTTGATACTCACAAAACATTGAAGCGAAGAATTCGTGTACACTTGACGAGATTCTGTTGGAAATTGAGGTCCGGCCACAAGCTGTGAATGAGCATCAAGAACGAGAAGTAAGTAAGCATATCAAAATAAAGAATGGGGTGGTAAGATAGTACTTGAACAGTTTTTTAAGTGGAGAATGTTATGTCAATCATCGCTCACTTATAAGCTGTTGCTAACAGTATCGGGATCATTCAAGGCCTGCCGATGAGCAGAGTGATCGCTTAGTACACATGATCCGTTTGTATGAAGTTGTGAGTGGAGCGCTTTCTTTGGACCTATGTACGATCTAATAGACCGGACTACTTGGAACATCGTTGATGAGGTCAATAATTAATTGGCCAACCAAAAAATTACACGACTATGGCCCAATATTGCTAATTCTTTGTTAACAGATTATGGTTTCAGACCACTGTGCGCCGCACACACATTCACCGTCCTGAGTTCCTTGACACGTTAACCAATTACGTAAAACATGAGTCACGTAAATGAATCATATAAATGGACTATCGGTGAGACTGTCTAGAGCATCTGGTCGCATCAGATTCGTCAGACCAACACGCGCGCAAAAAACGCCACTTTCCACAGGTAGTAATACTCTGCGATGTCCACTCGAGCCATGGCTGGTAAGAGCTTTCTGGTGCACTTTCAGTGCGAGTACTAATACAGGTAACCTATTTCGATTTCTGAAGTGCAGGAAGTTGTAAAAGTTGGATTAAAAATAAGCAGTCAGTGTTTGGAATAAAGCTGCGTTTAGAGAAGCTTGGCAGACGTCTCTGAGATAGTGGCCGAGATCAGATAGACAGTAGCAGAGATGACAGGTACCCACTCGGGACCAGAAACCCGTTGCTTCTGAACATGCCCTACATGAGCTTAGCATTCCTCTTGCTTAATTGTACACGGTTCAACGGGAAGTTGATCCAGAAATATTAAACGCACATCCCTTTTGATGACGAGGCCTAATGAGACAGGAACGGAAATGATGACCAGTTGATGTGTGCGGGTTGAATGAGCTGCTCAAGGAAGTCTGTTCTCACTTCGCACCATCGTTCTACAAACCTTTGTGTACTGAAGGCAAACTGTTAGGCGTATGCAGTGCATCATTATGCACTCATGAATTGCAAAGTGCGATCACAACACAATATAGTGTTACGTGGGATAATTATTCCATAAGCAATAAAAGTTAGCCTAGAAGAAGACCCACCAAAAGATTATTCACACCCCTTATTTAGACCAGTAATGTGGAAGTATCATTTGGTACAATATATATATGTATTGTATATACACAAAATATATAACTGTACACACACACTTCATTACTAGTTGCCCACTCGACTGTACGGTATTACGCGAGAAAAGTGCCGGTCGAAACTGTTATTACTATTACGGCAACTTTGTGAGAAATCGGGAAAAGATAAGAGTTGATGGGATTCATTTCCGGTTTGCAGTTTATAGAATCCCGGGACAATTTTTCTGCCTCCCTGAATGCCATACAAATTGGGTTGTTTCTAATAAATTGTTTGCTTGCAATGATCGCAAGCTTTTAACGTGGAAGTCCCCACCGTATGAATAAACAGTTCTCATGTCACCTCATGTCGCCTCGCGAATACATTGCATGACGTCCCGCTTTATCGACGATATGTCGACGACATAATAGTATTCGCACAAGACAAGGAGACCATAAAGAAACTATTGGATTTACTGAACTCCTCGCACCCAAATCTAACGCTATCGTCCGAGTTTGAAAAGGAAGACACGCTCGCCTTTCTGGACATTAACATCAAGCGACGAAATGACGGTACAGTGTGTCGATCGGTACATCGCAAGTCTACCTGGGGAGGACAATATTTGAATTTCAACAGTTTCTCACCCATACAACACAAACGCTCGTTGGTTCGTTGTCTATTTCACAGAGCGCGAATTATATGTACCGGTGATACACTAGATGCCGAGCTGAAATTTATTCGTGACACCTTGGTCTCCAACGGTTATCCACTGGGTTTCATTGCCTTTCACAGTAAGCCGAAATTAATAAACCCACAGGAAACGTCTGTCCCGAAGAAACCGGTGTACATGCAGTTACCGTACAAAGGAGATAGTAATATGTCGTTTCTAACGCGACGACTGATGCAGGCCATCCAAAGGACGTATAATGCAGCTACACTGCGCTTACTCAGTCGCACCAAATCGCTCACCCTTCCTCACATCAAGACGCGGACTTCAGAGCTGTCCACTTCACACTGTATCTACCAGTTCACCTGCAGCTGCGGTGACGTTTACATTGGCAGAACTGATCGATCCCTGCGCCTTAGAATGAAGGAACACGTGCCCAAGTATATCGAGGATTTGATGTGTGGTGTGACCCGACGCGACCCTACCAAACAACGCAAGCCGGCTTCTTCGATCGCCAGACACCTGCTAGAGACCGGTCATGTGGTCGACCCGACAAACGCTTTCCGCGTGTTGATGCGTCATCACAAGCCTGTCATTCTTAAATCACTCGAAGCGCTGCTAGTCACGCGTAGCAAGCCGGTCCTGTGTGCAAAAGCTGTTGACCTTGAACCTCCGTCTGCCATGGTTTTGACCAATGACAGATCAGTGTGTACATTGACTTGATGCATGAACTTAATTCGCTTAACTATTTTTTTATTTTCACCGCTGTTATGTGTTAGCAACTGACGACAACATACGAAATGGTATTACCATCTTGCAAAACCGGTCTTCTGATTTCACTGTTCAAATGTACCATGTGCTGAGAATACTAGAAGAGATCTAGTTAATTTCAGTATGACCGCTGATCCAGAAGTTAATGAACAGAACAATAACCGATGAATATGGTCTACCACACATGGGATTCTTCCAGAATTGGTAGTCGAGTAGATAACAGCTATAACTAGTAACACAACCCTTGGAGTTATTGTAAGCCTGTTGGGGGGTTTTAAGCACAGACGAATAGGTTTACTGCAAGTTACAGATCACGCCGAAGAAAAAGAAGAACCGTCTTGAGTCAAGTCTGCGCAATTAAAAACTGATAATTCAACGTTTCTTTAATGTTCGTCTATGTATGTTTTGATGGTAAAATCACCCACGAGCTGTAGTTTTACCTCGCGAAGTATAAAAACACTACTAACTTTTCCTCGCTAAAAATGTTAGTCTTCCAAGAAAGTACCAGGGAATAACAAAGTGACAAAGACCCTTACATTTCTCAGGCAAACCATCTGTGGTATCGGACGATAACTGAGCTTTCTAGAGGCCTTGATAATCACGATGATGCACCTTTTCCTGAACAGGCAAACTGACTTGGTCTTCTGTCGGACCTTACATTGCAAATAAAATCCTCTACGAAGTAATTTTAACTAACATGTACTACGCTCTGTTAGTGTGTCTTTCCTATCTATAAAATATTTCAGTTCCTTGGAGTTCATTAAATGTGAAGTATCTCTGAATTCCGTGCCCACTTTGAATCTCAGTAAAACCCTAAACTAGTTTTTCTCGAAGTATGCTACGTCAACCCTTGAAGGTTATGAAGGCATATGTGTTGACAATGACGGAAAACAAGCGAATAAAGCTCCCAATGTTCTCGTTAAACCGTTTGCATCACGTCGATTCAAACCCTGGCCTAGTCTCCACTCACAGGTCAGCACATCCATTGATCCTGGTTTTCACGGTCATTTCCCACACTTGCTCCATAGTTGTCGGATTTACGGTAGTAAGCAACACCGTGCATATCTCGTATTCAACTTCTTGACGACTCAAACCAAGAACGCTGCTCTCTTCAAGAATCCGGTAGGCTTCGCAATACGAAAATTAACGTCTACGGTGCTACCTAGGAATACTGATACGTACAGCTGCGGCGCAACACAGCTACGAATTCGCCACTACCTAATTTGTCATTTTGGGAGAAATCCACGATTCCCATAAAATTTTCAGCCACAAAATCACTCTCGCTCACTCATCAACACTTAGTATACACTATTATCCATGAGGCATTCAGTTTACAATGCATACTGTACAACACATCTGTTAGCCGGCTAAACTAAAAAAAGGAGCTTGTGCAGCAAACTATATTACTAATCTTGAGAGACGCTCACAATTAATCGAACACCAATTTTAAGACCATAATAAGTTGAATTTTGATTGTAGCCAGATTGCTGCCAGAAATAATATACTGTCTTGTTGAACCTTGTACGAATTACTGAATAGCGTAAACAGGTGCAGACGTAACTCACTAGACTATCAGTAAAAATAAAATGATCAACTGCAACCCAAAAGTGACAATATTCGAAAAATCACAAAACCCACAGAACTTAGTCACAGGTAATCGAGATGACCACTACACTATTCCAGATGACAACTATCCGAGAAACAGTGGTGTTCAACAGTTACCTTGAACTGTTGAAGTGTAATCGAAGCTATGACGATATTCGTAGTACGATGGAGAAAGAAAAACTTGAGTGAAAGATCCGTGTATTATTGTAGCGAGAAGGCGTCCAAATCGCCAGTCACATGCAACACGCGCTCTCTCCTTTATGAGTCATCATTCCAATCTACAACACCCCCCGGNCGAAAGTTCGCACCTCCGACCTGACAATCCACCACATCATCACCAAACGATTGGGTAAAGAGCCAGAAGGTTAGACCGCTGTGCATAATTTTAGTACCATTACAAGGTCACTTGTCTAGTTTGATGAACACTCGAAAAACGGTGCAAAACCATTTCTGTATCGTTGGTTATTAAGGAAGAAAACGTTCAACAATCTCACCTAGAGTTAATGATTGTTCGTCATTCAACGGGACTGTCGTAGTGAATTGATTGTAACCATCCCAGTGTTTGCCAGCGTACATTCACCAACCAGCCTCATGACATTGCCGTATACAAGTCCACATTAATCACCTTTCAAACACGTTGTATTCGATAGTTCAAAGCGATTCGACGTTCACAACTTTATACCATATAATTCAAAAGAACAAGTGAATTATGAAAGCAGTGATATTTGTTTGATTAATAATTAAGCTGAGGTCAGCAGCCAAAGTACCACACCTTGTTCAGTCGCCTGCTTGACGTGGCTCCCACTACTAACACTGTTAACACTTGCAGGGGTTTTGTTAAACAACACGAAACGATGCATAACCAAGAAAGACAAATTAACCACTACACACCAGTCTGATCAACACAGCGGCGCCGGATACACATCAGTAAGTCATCCATGTACAAAGCAGCAATCATCGCGACAACACGAAGTTTTTCATCACTGGCCAAAGAGTTGCCGTTATACACTAGTCCTTACATTTTATTATCAGTCTGTTCTTCTCAATGTTCATAATACAGACAAATTATTATTTTGATGTTAGCGAATAAAATGAACTGTGGTAGATTTGTTTATCTGTCATGTCTATTCCCTAAGGCTGCCAAAACAGCTGTTTTTTTCAGTACACTTACCAAAGATGCATCCAGCTGACCCATTGCACTGACTGTTGCCTGTGCGTAGCGTTACGTCGAAGTCTGTTGAATGTGTTCATTCCTCAGGTTTCCATTGTAACCAGCTGGATGAGTGGGGGTGGGGTGGTTAAAGTAAACAAATTTGCAAACAACTGATCAAAATTGGCTATGTTCTTTGTTAGGGTCGGTTGATCTCCGCTAGGCTATCAAGGCTCTCCAAGGCGCTTTTTCTAATTCTAGACCGGCACGAAAGTTGGCACGATATGTACGTTTTACCAGCTGTTACTGCTTGCGAATCTGGCTTTCACGTGTGTCACGTATGATGAGAACCTGAACAGATTATTAGCCGACGGTGATGAAATTGGTCTGGTGAAAAAAAAAGGTTCGTCTGTTTTCAGTCGGTAACGGCAATGAGATCTTCATCGTGTACTTTTTCATTCTTAATATGCAAGTTAGATTGAGTAAATTCGAAGCACTGAGTAGTGAAAATCAATTTCAAGATGTGCAACAGTATATCTCACGGGACTTGGTGAATTTCGTTTGAACTTAACGTGTTATTATGGGAAAATTAATACAACTCACATAGGAAACTAGCAAGCATGTCAGCAATGACGTGAAGTGCTGGCACGGTAAAGGACTTCACAACGCTAAAAAGTCACGCCATACTTATTTTGCTGTAGAAAAAATTATGATTAGTAAAAATTCTCCAGGAAAATGACATCTTATGGCTTGTTGTTAATGTTTCTCAAATTCTCTATTAGCTCAGATGCTGCAGTTAAATCTCTGAAACATGTTACAGATACTTTGTGTCCTTCAAATGGAGCACATTAACCATGAAATAGCTGAATGAGTCCCGACAGTTGCACGGACTAGATATGCTGTGAGCACTGCTGATAATATCACATCATTTGACGTGCGCCTCGGTAATAATGACTTCAGGCGATTAATCTGCATTACGATGATTCCATTAGGACAATTGTACACAATTTTTGGTTCTCCAGTAATCACATTTCATGGCATTTTATTAGTTTAATCGGTGTACCGAATAGCATATATATATATATGTATATGTAACTGGAAGCTACAAGTCCTACTATTGTCACTGGCCACAGTAAGTACTAGAGTTCTCAGGTCTTCAGTGTTTATGTGCTCACCTCGAACCGATACTTTGAATTGGTCGATTAAAGCAAATGTTAAAAATATTCTAGTCAACAAACTGTGTGGCACAGAACAAGCCTTTAATTCATTGGAGAACCCACCTAAGATATAGTCATTTAAGATGGCTAGTAACACCTGTTTCCTCGAAGTCGGTACCATTACCAACTACAATAATCCCGTCCTACAAGATCGTCTGAATGCAGAT
Source organism: Paragonimus westermani (assembly GCA_008508345.1). Taxonomy (NCBI): domain Eukaryota; kingdom Metazoa; phylum Platyhelminthes; class Trematoda; order Plagiorchiida; family Troglotrematidae; genus Paragonimus; species Paragonimus westermani. The sequence goes on along the minus strand of QNGE01003002.1, from coordinate 30,414 downwards.
CATTTCCCTGTACTCATCAGTTTTGTTACTCCTTCCAAAGTGGATTGCTGGATTATGTACGAATAACCTTTTTCAAGAGCCGGTTTTGTCCAAACACCACCAGGTTTATTGAACTTGAATATATGGTACTTGTTATATTGTTTCCATTGTGGCACATGTCACAAACTATATCGCGCACTTATTGACAAACGGTTTCAATGAGGTCACTGAGAAGATATTGAAAGCAAGATAAACGTAACTTTGTGCGTCACTAACAAAAGGATAGAATACAGTGGTTTGCATTCTCGTTCAGCGCAATAAACAAATAGTTAAACGGATGTGACATGGAATTGGACAAAGGAAAGTACTTTTAATGGCAGCAGCTTAATTGTACAATCTTACCTGGCCAAGGTTACACAGAGCGAGGCTGTAGTGATAAACGTGAGAGTACCACTGTGAGAATATTCTGTTTCCACTCGGCTGCACTTTCTCCAACGAAACTCATCGCATTAATTAGTTCAGGCACCCTTGGTCTATACTGTACATGTTTGGTGCCCATTATGTGGAAAAAAAAATCAGTAACAGTAACATGACTTGTGCAATGATATTCCAATCCCATCTCATCGGTTATATTTAATAAGTAAACGATTAACTTTACTAACAGTCAAATCTATGCGGCCGCATCAAGTTTTATAATTATTCCGAAAGACTACTGACTATGTGACCATGGACCAGAAGAAAGTGCAATGTCGCTCTTTAACGAAGTGGTAGTGTCTGATTTATCAAAGTTTTCCAAAAGTGTTCTCAATAGAATCCAAAATGGGGCGTTGTGAACCGGGCTGAAAATCGGTATTCCACCACAGAAATGTCATCCGACTAACGTACAAACACAATCTGAAAGATTACATCACCATTTCGAATAAGGAAAAACCAATTAATCCGACGTTGCAGCGTGGTTTAAGTCTACGTTGGTCGACCTCGTCCATCTATATCAACGAACGTCTATCAACCAGTAATGTCTGCCAGGCAGGCTATATTCTTCAACCTAAAAAACGGAACTTATTATTATGCTATCTTATACAGGATCTGGAGTAAGGCTGTTGAATGAAGCAGATTATGTCAACAACATCCAGTACATTTTGTCAAACAAATAAAAGTTTGCTGTCGTCGAGCATTGACTAATGATGTACAAATTGGTGAGTACCAAATCATTCAGGTGCCTCGGAGACCTACACCAGAAAGAACTGATTGAGCAAGACCCTCACAGAACTCTGTCTCATAAAGGCAAAATGTCACCACGAACGTGTGGCCCTTCCGAAGCGCACAAACCCGGAATGCCCACATAGTCGATACTATCAAGGGTTGGTTCTTCATACCATTAGTTTGTCCCGTGGCTGATCAGTCTGACTGAAACCGTGCGGTCTAAACCGATGGTGTATCTTCTAAAGGACACCGTTGAATTCGCGGAGCTGAACTTGAGCACCGGTCACAAAAACACGCTATGAATTCTTTCGATGACGACTCGTTATTCAAAACATTTCGCTTGCCGAGGTTAATATTATTGTCTGTATTCGCTCCATTGAAAATAACTTGACACTTGATAATCCCATCGATGTGTTTGCAAAGTTACGAAAAATGTGTACACCCGGTATTCATTTTAAGCTCAATGGCACTGTTTATAGACAAATTGGTGGAGTTGCATTGAGAATCTCATTACGATCAGTGTTGGCAGACACAAAACCTGAAACTCCATAGAAGATAGGCGGACAATAATTTGCTGCTTTTGGCGGTCATTGGCGTTGGTTTCGTCAGCTGCTAAACTGCACGCGTGGCTAGTACAAGTTCACTTTTCAGCTCGAACAGAACAGGTGCATCTCATTTCTGGACGCTGTGCCGAGAAAACAAGAGGATGCGTCACTTTAAAGATGTGCGTATCACGAGTTGGTATAGAGAGGTTAATAACTACAGTTTAACAGCTTTGTACAAGTGGCACTTACATGTGGCATTTTTGTGGCTCGGTTAGGCACATTTCGTCGCATCACGACGGAGGATGGGTAAGAAGGTGAACTGAAGTTAGTAAGCGTGACTTTGGTGGAAACTGGGTACTGATCAACGATTATTCAATAGTTTTCCAACAACATTGCAATCTACAGTGGTTACCCGCAAAAGTGTCCGTCTCACTCTATCTTTCAAAAACAGTCGTGTCAAACGCTGTTTAGATGCCTTAATTAAGCACACATACGATGCCATCCGACTGATCTACGTAGACGAAACTGCTACATCTAGAAAGGATCTGGTGCCTCATTTCGCCCACTTCAATAATGCATACAGATTAACTTATGTATGTGAAAGTAGACACGATAGCAGAACTATCAGACACTTCTACACATACCATAATGAACATATACAGAAGTGAATCCTTAGTTTGCACAATGGTTACACAACTGGTGGTGACATATAACATCACATACAGACTGGACACTTGGTGCATCCGATAGCTGTCTTCAGACTGTTCCTCAGAACCAAACTAAACCATTTATACTGTATCGAATTACTCCCAATCTAAATACCGAAGAGCACCTTGTGATCAATCTCTCGCTAGGTTGATGGGGTTGCGACTGTTACACTCTTTCACATTTTATCCCCGGACAACATTTTGAACTGATTTACTATGAATGCTTTTTTCGAACATATTAGCTCTTTTGGCACTAATATTGCCTCTTTGACGTGTAACAATTCTGCTACATCGCATACGTTTCATGTTCCCTATAAACGAGTGTGATTCACTTGTATCGTGCCCATTCTGGTTTAGTCACCTGAGTGACTATCTCAGATATGACTAGGTAAATTTGATATACTGCGTATGTTAATTTCTCAGAAGTAACCCATGAACTGCGATCGAAATGTTATAGCGGAAGATATCTCCGCTACTGTTGCCGAACATTTTTTAATTCGTCGATGGAAACCAATGTTTCGAAGGTATTTTGATCTCAGTGTCGCTACAAACATTTCGAATTACTTCAGCGTAGTTCACTTATTCCCGGTCATGACATGGTGCGTCAACAAGGGTATGAAGATTGATCAAAAAGTCAGTCCGGTCATGCACACTACGAATCATTCGTTCATCACAGAAAGTATGTCGCCACTAGTGAAGACAGACTAATCTATGCTGCAACCATTGAAGTTTTTTTCTGTAGAAAACAACATGATAAACTTTGGAGCCAGCACAAATAGTGGAACAGCCAGGTTTCCATTTGATGCAATAACATTAAGCAAACTACAGGTGGCCAGTGCCTCCATAATAAGGAATATGTTAAATATTACGAGGTATAATTGTGTAAACGGTAAACGGAACAAACTAATAAGACCTGGTAGTGGATAACACGAAGTTGCGGTAGTAGACGCACACGAGACGTAGCTCGAGTACTGAGGCCACTGCACGCGTTAGCATACCATGTCTTATTGATTTCACGGCACGTACAGGCAGCCAATAATGCCCGGAATTGTGGCCACTAAAATGTAAGTTCTCAAGGTCACTTACGGCCAGCCTGAGGGCGGCTAAATAAGCAGTTTGTTTGAAGCTGCATAGGTAACACAAACTATGTACCAGCCAATGTTCTTATGGTATATTTCATAAACGGACGTGGTTTCGAACACTGGATTCTTCTGCCGAGTAGACACAGACTGGGTTGAAGCTATACTGACGCTCGCTTACCTTCGCTGGCTACGAATGGATTCCAGACCACCTGTTACATAGAAAACTGATAGCAAATAACCGGAATCCCAATGTCATACCAAGATGTTGTCTAGGCGTTCTTACTGTGGCATCGATTTTAGATTTTGGGAAGACGCAGACTTGAACCGGACAGGTTGAAGAAATACAATGTGAATGGGCATCCGAATGTTCAGTGAGCAGCCGTTCATGACCGTCAATTCAAGCGCACGTCACGCAAAGGAAATTTAATTGATTTAGTTCGTGGTGACATGATCATTCGCTGTTGAAATACGTGCTGCCATGAATGCGCTGTTCATCTCGGGTTGGTCGGTCATCAACGTGCTCAGAGTCTACGGTCAGCGAAGAGACGACGAGTACATTAGGCCAAAGTAGGCTGGGTCACTTGTATCTACCCCCCGTTCGTACAGACAAACGACCCCTATCACTTGTTGGATTATCCGATTCCCTTTTCAGAAACACGGACCGTGATGACGTTCTATCTCATCTCTTATTTGCTTTCGTTGTTTCATTTCAATACGAAGGTATTTTGGCTTTTAGGCCCAACTTTAAATTTGTATCTTTGTTCATCATTCAGTCTATTTACTTTTAAACTGGGAAACTGGATAACTAGCTTGTTGTTGAAGAAACTGAGCTGTGATCAGCTGTCCTTGACACTGACGATTTGCATCCGATGTGTCAAAATTCCAAAGACTCTGTCCACGCATTTGCAATGGGAAGGAAATCTAACACGCCTAAATTCAATGAACAGACAACAACGACCATTTTCAAACAAAAACCAACTTTCGCACAACCCATAAGCGGTCTTTATAAGATCGAATTACTGTACAAATTTTCGGTCGTAAATTAACTCTCTCAGTGAGTTTCCTCCTTTAACTAACTCCATTGATCTGTAGCACTTATGTCCAACGATTGCCTACTCACTTTATCCACCAGCTTCCTAATAAATAAAGATTCTCAGTCGAACTCGAACCTAGCGTTCAACACCCAAACAACTTGTATAATCACAGCAAAAGGCCACAATGATTTATCAGGCTTAACAGCATACTCAAACATACGTATTCTATGAAGACGCATCAATGCGCTTCACTCCCTATAGTGACTCCAATAATCAGTCTAAAGTACAAAGGAAGCGTTTGTCATGTGTGCGGTTCTCTCGTGCGAGACTGTCGAATGAGACATACTATCCGAAATCAAGGATCATTTGTCATGATTATATGAAATAATTGAAATTAATGATGATCATCGACTTGAAGCGGCCAGTACGACGAACAGACAATCAGGAAATACGATGGTGGTTGGCCATACTGGCTTAAAAAGTATGGGTTATCCAATTGATAATAATGTTGTGTTTCCCCGTTTCAGATTCAACGACTTCTCCAGAACTATACCGGAAAGTGTGTCATATATGTATTTCAACGAACACTTACACACTAATTTCGGCAATCCTGGTTGTTACAGAGCGCTGAGGAGGAGGTTTTTATAACCCTGGAATAAGTTAACTTTTGGATGGTGATTTGTTATCAAAACCGACAATTGGGGATGGATCAAAGCTATAGGTCAGGTATGGAGTTGTAAAATTTGCTATAGTTAATGTCTTTAATGGAGTGCATGTTGCTTTCCTGCATGATGTTCTTGATTTTTAGAGAACCAGGTGTGAAGGTGATATATATGTCACCAAGTACAGTTTCTGCGAATCCAAATGTTATTAAGGTTTAGTAATAAAAGGGGTGAATAAAACCCTCGACTCGTATGAGATGAATATGTGTGGTGTATGCACTTACGGTACCAATCTCAGAGAAACCTGGAAGTCAGAGTGCGCCCTTCTGGGAGTTTGTATATTTCCATGTTTGGTTGAAACGTCTTGTGCATCTGGTAAGAATTACAGACGGCTATAGCCGCTACGGAGATTCCTAGGTCGGGTTTGCTGAACATGCGACTCTGTCATCAATGGGATATATTTCAGTCGCAGAGTCCTGGTAACAACTAACAGGACGTTGTTATTTCTTCACCTTCAGACTTTGTAAGTGATGGGACATGGTTACAATATGCGCAAGTATTATCCCACAAAGGCACTTGACTGTTCTCGAGAACGTACGTCTCTCGAGGGTGCAGCTGTATTTCATGAGCAATATGCTGACACGTGATTTTCTTTCGCGGTTATAGAGGTAGGGTAAAGTTCGTCCGCATTCTGAAGCTGGCTGCGAGCTAGCAGCAGGCACAGGAGTTACGCGGGCTCGCAACTTTATGTGTTTCAAATGAGTCCTCACCATCTTCAGCGACATCCTTGTTGCAGACTATTCCCTCATCAGTTAATATAAGATTCAGTGACAGACAGCGGATAGATCGGCTGGAGATGTCCTCCAAAGATCACTGAAGTAAGAGATGTGGTGAAGGTAAGTATCATTCCTGTTGTGGTTTATGCAGGACTGGAGATAAGGAATTCCTAGGCTGCCACAGTTTATTCCGAATGCAGGTGGACGAGTGCGTTCGTTTTCTTTGGAAGCAGGGGCCATCTTTGAATTGTTAAGTTTAAATACAGTCATAGTTCAATTAGGATTGTTTGAAGGTGTTCCAGATAAATCGCCAGAGACTCCCTCTAACTGTGGCATGATATAACGTCCTCCGCCTTTTCAAACAGTCACGGAGGTCTCGTGGGAGTCGGAAGGAAGAAAGAATTTTAGGAAGACGACATTGGTTTGCTAAAAGTCATAACGAGCGGAAGAAGTGAAGAGTCCTCCTGACCTAATCACCGGCATTAAAAACGGCAAAACTGTTTAAGGCAATGATATAAAATGTGTGGCACCGAGCGCATTGCATCCCCAACGAATGAATCAGGGGAGACGTGAATGAAGACTTTGAAAGTGTCAACATTTACGAATGATAAGCTTTTATCGTTAGAATGAGCAAAATGGAGAACATCACGAAGAATAGAAAATAACTCAAACCACTCATCACGGCAAAGGAAACCAAACCGCCGTCATTCTTTCGGAAAATTGGAACATCGAAGATCTGAATGCATTTTGTGAATGGAACAGGTAATGAGAGATATAATGAAATGGGGCGAAAGTCTTAAGGTGACGCAGGGAATATCGACTTTGGGTAAACGGAATCCAGACAATTTTCAGGTTTGAAGACTGGTAATCTGTAGGGAAAGATAAATTGAACAGAACGGAAGCCGACGCTCGGGGATACTTTGTAAGGTCAGCTTGAGTTAAGCGGTCGCGGTCTGGTACACAAACTTCCAGGCGGTTGACTTTTGTTGATATACCAGAGGAAGTAATAAAATATATTAAACTTGATGTTTTCGGCGGCCATCAGGAGGTGTGACGTTGATGTACTAACCCCTTAGGGTGATGGACCGGCAGTCTGCAATGCTGTCGAATCCGAATTCAGTGTCGAAGTGCGAATCTCGCCGCGACCCGTTGAAGACGATGGAGGTGGCATTTTCAGGTGTTTTGAACACACCTGTACTACATTCGGCATTGTTGTCGGCTGTCACTATGGGGTGTTTGTCCATATCTTTGATGCCATAGTAAGCGTTGTCTTTGTTAATTTCCGGGGTAGAGTAATTACCATTTTGTTTGCTGGTACTAGTGTCCCATATTACGGTGAGTATGGCAACCAGTCGTTCAGTGTTTGTTACAATGACCAATAGTTGCTCAGCTGTAATGACTGCATTTGAATCACTTGGTATTTCATGTTGCCGTGTGACGGTTTGACCGCCTGTGCACTGAAAGTATCTTATTCATGGCGCATGTATTTGTCTTCTTGTTTTTGAGAGTGGTTGATTTTCAAGGTCACCACGTTTCCACTCATTTACTCTGTGATCGTTGTGGATAGAAAGTTTAATCTGCCATCCTTATGATAAGCAGACCTATGTGCGCACAAGGCCCTTTGAAAGTAAGCTTTTCTATTGTTTTTTTCATGTGATTCTGATGATAAGCAGATGTCGTTAAAACTGTAACGTGGCTGAAAGATATACCGTTGACGACCACTACCTGAGTGCACAGTTCAACGTTGGTATAGCAATCTTTGCAAATGATCAGTATTGGATTAATAACGTCATAGTATCGAATTACGTGGTTTATTCAATGGGAATGGATATTCATCTGAAGAGTCTAGTTGTATATTTAAGCTGTAATTAGGGCTAGATCGGCTTCTCTTCGTCACTGCCAAGATAAACAACCTCTAATCAGTGAATAAGTTTACTCACAAAGTAAGAGTTGGATTCTGATAAACATTTCAAAGCTAATACAATCAATCTAATGGCCTTCAACTATGAATAAAAAAACAAGCTGGTTAACCACAAGGTTCATTAGGTAAACAGACGAGGCGTATTCCTCATAATATGATAAACCCAAAACCAATCGTTTTCCGAGGCAGTAATTCGTAAACAGTTGTTGGCTCAACAGTTCATTCTCATACTATTTGGGTTACATTGCGAAATTTTATTCCGTTGAAGTCAAAGTGAAGGTTAACCGAACCATCACTTGACTTTTCGTTCTGGTTAGATTGTGCACCAAAGACATCCTAGTTTTGAACTTACATTGAGATTGGCCGTATCTGTTGTCACGAACCGTTCATTGAACACAGCTGGCGGGTCCGGTGAATATAGGCACTATGAACGGAAAATATATCGTTTGAACAACCTATTGGGTTGGTTTCGTAGCCCGTTATTCATTTCTGTAGGATCTAACCGAAAAAACGGATGAGTGAAAATGGAAGTTTACCCTAGGCTTTTGCAGTTAATATCAATCCTTGTAATTTCTTATCAGCGACTAAACCTGATAAACTCAACTAACACGGTTAATTCGTTGTTGTTCCATCTTCCGTTCCCTGAACCAACTTGTCTTTGGAACCGCTTCCTTTCGATAGAAGTTTTGTAAACGGCATCAACAAATTCGCAAAACTGGAAAAAATATGAGTTGTCAGATGGGAAATAATAAATTAACAGTTACACGGAAACCACTACTCCGTATTTTATTTAGTGATAAACTATCAATAACTAAACCTCGTAAGGCTATCTCACTCAAGCTTCCTCAACTCAGTTGTCCAAATGAATCTGTCCCAGTTTTTATCAGAAAGTGAAATACAGAACAAATCTAGTGCAACAACTTATTAAACTCAGGCTGATGCGTCGTTCTTTGTAGTACTGTCATCGGTTGTTATTGCATTCATTGTTTTATAATTCAATGTTGCATAATACACGTGCGAAGGCTGTTGGTTGGTTAACTTAGTTAAGAAGCTGCTTCAGCAGTGGAGAACTTATAAGAAATGTATTGGGTAATTTTGTCTCGAAGGCTGGGGCTAATTTTGCTATCCAACTCCGGAGACAGCGACATTGCTCTGAAGCTTAAACCTGTAGAATGGAAAAACTGTGGAAGTGATGTTACACTACAACTGAGAAAGGTTAACACAGTGCGGAGAGTATACGGTGTCCAGATATTCCTGCATTAATACACGTGGCCATGAGTACGAATCTTTGGCGTCATCGAGTGCGCGACAGGAGTTTGAGGGAAATGAGTGGAAGCGCAACTCACACGGATTGTTGCGCCCAGCTTATGAGGAAGCGCAAACTTAGTCGTACCATTTGCAAGACATCCGCGCTTAATTCAGTCTGAATGAAGTCGAACAGTATGGGCGTCGTGTTTAACTTGCTATTGATAAATGGATTGAGAATAGCGGAATAATATACTAGTACCATGTTTCACGAATAAAAACTATTCGTCTGCCACGTGAAAGCCTTAGGTATTGTAAAATGCTTAGGCCACGACCTAGTAGCGTGAGACGCAAGATGAACAAACAGTGCGGGCTGAAACGACTGAAGTCGGTTACCCCTGTGTTCACCAAACAAACTCGCGTCAAACCTCCCGGGAAAATCTCCACAACCTGCAAAGTCGGTCGGTACAGACCTGAGAAGATATGCGCGATAATTGGGTTCAGTGACGTGAATTCCGCTGTTGTTAATCTAGTCTATTTGTCGGGTAACGGCAACCGGTACCGAGCTCTCTACAGAAGACAAATTACTTTCAATTGCAAATTTGGTGTTTGTTCACAAGGTTTGGGCTCACTCATGTTGAATGCTTGAATTCAGACATAAGTTCCAGGAAGTGAATTTCACGTCTTATCGTTCTTTTACCATTAACTTGAGGCATTTTTCATGAATCCTGAATTTCTGCCGATTATTATGTTTTTGAATTATAATTAGAGTTGGTGAGTACACTGTGTACTCATGTTCGATCTCATACTACGAGTCGGCACGAAGGAGGCATATAAAATACTCGAACATCGTTGCTTCCGCTTCACACGAATTCAGTGTATCATTGACGGCAGAAGGGAATCGTAACATAACCAGACGATGGGACGATCACTTACCTAGAAAGGTTCAGTTTGTTTCAAAACAATTTAGAAGACGTGTCAAAAACTTTTTGATGAAATTAATGTCAGGAAAACAAAAGGGATAGTAATCATTAAAACTACGAACTTGGTATTTCGTTTTTAACAACTCAGTGTATGATGTTCACTGTGTGATCGACAGTTTTGTGCTGTGAGTTGGATGCGTACAGCTCACTAATTGACCTTACACCCAAAAGTGATAAGTTGTTAGTATCGTTTCAGACCTGTCACACACACTGCAGCTTCTAGGCCAAAAGGGGTGTGTATTAGTTTATAACAATATGTGAATGTAGGAATGAGTAAGTGATCAGCTGACGGTTGTCTAAACCTTGATACCACATCGGAATTCACATTACTTTGCCCGTCTGAACCATGTGGAAGTAAAGGCATTTTATAGAAACAGGATAAAGTAGACTTGGTTTTCCTGACTCGATTAATTGTCAGTGCTCCTCAGATGAATAGGGCTCTGAAAATTTAAGTGCCTGTACAATGAATGCAGGAGCTGTTCAACAATAAAATATACTTAACTTTTTGGAAGCTGGTGGGTATAAACGTAATTACTGGAGCAAATATTTGGTGTAGGTTGAAGTGGACAAGGCACCACGATGTTTGGAGTAATCATTTGGAAGCCGCTGTTTTCAAACATGAATTAAGAATCAGCTGAAGATCATGAGGGGTGATCAGTTAGTTACATGAAAAGAACGGAACTATTTCGCTTAACACAACTCTGACGACGGTTGGTTGACGGGTTGAAAGAGTTTCCCCGAATAGAACAAAACGATGACTTTTACCGGCTTGAGCGCAAATGCCCGGTTCCTTTAAAACTTTGATACACAGTGGATATTTTATTTCCGAACAAAATACAGGTGGCCTACCTTACCTGATCGGGAATTTTGTATAGAATTTCCAACGCCAACATAAACTCCATATGCAAGACTGACGAAACATTATCAGAAAAATGGTGTCAGCAGCGTGGGAATTTTTAACACTGAAAGGATCTTATAGGAACAATGGAATTTCGTTGTTGACATATTCAGACTCGTGATGAACAGCAAGGAAGGACATTTTGGTCACTTTTAAAAGAAGCCAGTAATTACATAATTCAGTCATCTTTGAGTTGTGCTGCTTTTCAACGCGGTCTTGTGTTTAGAACGCATTCGTAATAGCATTTTCTGAATCTTGATTGGTCAGTTTTGTATTGGTCATACTTAAAAACTTTTTAACACGTTATATATTGTTTACTTGAATATCTGCAAACATCTGAATTCGGTAGGTTGAAAGTTGACCAGGATAACATACAACAAATGGTCTTGTGATTCGACTGCACGTTTTACTACAGGTAGGAATATGGTAAGTATCTGAAAATATGTACGTGCGCATGTGCACATATATACGCAGGGGACCGAAATAACCAGTCAGTCGGAAGTTTATATCAAACAGGATTGAACGCTGTGCCCGACAAAATACGTACTGGATGCTGACATGAAAATTGTGTTAACAAATGGCATATATATATAAAAACATGATACTTCCAAACGTCAGAAGCGGTACACGTATGAAACATCTGGTATGAATATCTGTATGCTGTCACACTGATGTGACCATGTCGAAAACCCGCAAATTCACAGACGTCGCGAAGAGTGACCGCTGGTGTGATGGGTCATTTTTATGAGTATGCCATGACTGATCATTTCACTCCGACCGAACTCTGCGATCGATCACTTGAATCCATCTTGTGTGTTTGATGGCTGGGTGGATTTGAGAGTAGATTCTTTTGGCCTTAGATATGAGCATATATTTATGTGGTTCCGGAAAACCCAATTATGCTGACATGTTCACAGACGTTCATTCGCCTCAGTCGATGAAAATGGCTACCCGTTGATTGACACAGCCAACTGTGTTACGTGGTCGGTCCTCTCCTTACAGACCACTGACGTAATGAGTTTAACTTCGCAACACAAAGCGTTAATACGGCCACCACAAAGAATTTTGTGGAAAGAGCACGCCCAGTTATACTTATAACCTTGGTGGCATGGTAACATTTATGCACAAGACGGAGATTATCGAAACAAGAATCATGTGGACAACGCTTAGAGTAGCGCTGAGGAATGCTTGTCATCCACGAGTGTTGCACAATCAGAACACAACTGAATCAATTAACACACCCAGTGTCGGGGTATAGTGTGATTTACAGTTTCACTATAGACAAGCTCTAATTATAGCCAGACTCGAGTCTAGTGCTGTTTGGAAAGTATATCTGAACTCGAAGGCTGCGATCAAATATCAGTGATGTTCAACTTGAAATTAACCAAACCCCTGACTAGTCAATAGTAACTTCATTAAACATTAAAATCAACGCTGAATCGGCTAACAGTTGCAACATCTTCCTTAAACGCAAAAACATGACCTTAATCGTAAAATTCTTCGACCCCAAACCTGTCATTTCTCTCTCCAAGTGGGTATCCGTGTGTAAGTTTAATGAAGATGAACGGCCACATCTTACTACTTGCCGAGGCGGGCACAATCAATCGACTGAAGCCGGCCTTGTATGTTCAGAAACAATTGCTCGTAAACTTGACCCTTCCCTGGACTTAGTGACCTTTCCTAAACCACCAATTGACTAACCACCCTGCTCCCCTAACTGCTTGATATAAAAAACCTGTTTCATGTTATTGTAAATTTGGTACTGACGAGTCAATACGAAATGCATGCATCTGCCAGTTTTCGTGTTCTAACGGTCTTGTTCATACTTGCTAGTAGTCAAGCGCAGGCATGTATTTATGTATTGAGGTAACCAAAGGAAAATATGATATGCAACTATGAATCGCAGTCTTGTAAAAAAAATTATGTTTTACATGCGTGGACTTTTCACTGGTAAATGTGGCTTTCCGGAATTGAAGTTATGCGCAAATAAGTGTTTATTTTGAGGTTGTGTTGAAACGCACTCTTGAGTTGATTCCCTAAGTGAGCGGGCCTTGGGTCATTCGGTCACTGACCTACCATGTGTTCTAACAACTCGTGGGTAAATGTGGTCTCAGTATCGGGTCGACCAAGAAGTCATCAGGTAGCCTCATATCAATGCGGTTTACGGTAACACTGTTAACTGTTGGTGATCACTAGTGCATCTAATGTTCCAAACTACCGTGTACCCCATTCTTATCACAAAATTCATTATCTTTCATATTATCCTTTGAAAACACATTCGCTGATCGTCGAGCTTCAACCTGCAATCTAAAATGTTTATTTTACGGCGGACAGTGGTATGAAACATTTTTTAAAATAACAGTTAAAGCCCAGATATTTTGAGACATTTTTATTTGGTTGAGTATAACATCTAGGCAATGTGTATTGTGTAACGACTGAACCGTTTTGATGCCACGATCTTCAGGAAACTTCACATCTACAGGAAGTAAGTTTGCGATTTCTTTACTTACACGTAATCACCGTAAAGACAAGATCATCACAGCCAGAATGTTCGCGATAGTTGCCATCAAATGATTTTTAAACTGTTTGTAAGTGATTGTTCGTTGTTGGAGAGTGAGTGAAAAATGAACGCATTTTCGTTTTTCCGTAGTTTCATATACATCGTTTATGAATGCCAAACGGTATGGTTTAGGAGGAGGGGAACAGTTAGTGTTAAGGATGTCAACTCTGCTAGTGCACACAGTATTGTCAGGTTTGGTGACAGGAGCCATTAAAATACTTTTTTTTAGGTTTCTGCACTGACAAAACCGTACACTGAGCTTAAAAGCAAGGCAACTCACATAAGTTCGGCTTCACTGCAAATGGAAGCGTAGGTGATTCAAACATTTCAAATGGACACGTCACAATCTTGTGGTGGTTGTGAAATACTTCGAATTCCTTAGGCCTTATAAAATGTGTTGAAGAACCGAAAAGAAATTCTCTGGGCGAACTGTGAGCAAACGCGGTTTTCGCCATGGAAATTATTTACTCCAACTTTTTTCTCCAGCAGGTTTGATCGGCCGTCGTTACACTCGTACCAGACGGGTTTGACAGCCTAGGTATTCACAATGAGGTTGACAGTTAGTAACGACAGCAGGCTTTTAACAGTCAGTGTTCTGTCGAACATCATGAAAACTCAGACAACCAGCTCCATTTCTATACACAGCCCTTCAGTGCCTTGCAAAGCGGCCGAAACTAGAGCATACTACCACATAATGCAAGTGTTTTGCACTGCACTACTTGTGGTCCCACTGACACACCACTTACGCACTGTCAGCGTGGCTGAGAAAGAGGAAAACGTGTGTATGGAGGCAATCTTGGTCCAGCCAGCCAATTCCAGTTAGCCAGATGGTAGATTAGTAAGAAAGCAAAGATAGATACACCCTGTTGATGCGATCTAAGCTGGAATAAAATACTTTGGAGATGTAGGTTGAGAACTAGTTCACTGTAGAAGTACACATTATTGCATTCTAGTTAACGTGAAGCAAAAGGACAGAAATATAAAGTTCATCCGAAAAACATGTAAGACGTTGATCGTAAAATGCGCTGACAAATGTGAAGGTAAAGAGGAGGTTAGTCAGCGTGGCACCGATTTTTACGAGGTAGAGCGCGTAATTCAATAAATCATAGTAGTCGATGTTTCCTGCGAACAAAAATATTGAACTGACTTGAACCAGCTGCGACCAATGTACTCGTCGACTCCTTCTCGACAGTATAACTATGAGTACGCTGATTACATACCACTCCGAAATGACCAGCTGACCAAAGGATGCTTTCAACAAATGCCATATAGTCATGTTAACAGTTTTATAGCAACTACTGATCACTTGCGCACTGAAACCTTCATTTCACGACCTCAGGATTCCACTCACATATTTGCTATTGGCCGTATAACACCTGCGGTTGTAATAGTAACCCATCCACCGAACGTATCTTGGCAAGCGGAGCTGAATGAGCACCAGAAAGATTTCAATCCCGTCTATGGCTGTTTGATGAAATGAACCAGTGTTCGAAACCACGCCTACCAAAAAGTAACAAACCGCACTGAGGTGGCGTAAGGTAATTTGTTCCAGTAGCTTTCGATATCATTCTCGATCACTCATTATCACGAACACACATGCCACTGGCCTTTCGTTGATCTGTAGTGCACCTGACACGTCGTCAGATTCAGCTCGCAGAAAAAGTGCTAACTTGACACAGGGAAAACCTCATCGGATTATCACAAACCCAAGGCAACACTCAAAGAAACATATAGATTCAACGGGGTTTCTCTGGCCTCGAAAGTATGTAGGCATAGATGTCGAAATAGTCTGATTTAAAAGCTAATACGCTTCTCGCAAAAATGTTGTTTGTTCATGACTTGCAGCCATCTCCCCCTCTAAGGTTACATAGACTATACATACAACAAATTTCCACGTTGGGCTAGAATGGGCACCTTCATTACGTTGATATCAGATCAGACCTGTAGGCTTTCAGACAGCCAGTTCATTAGGTATATATGTCCGGCAAAGGTTGTGTTGCGTTATGCTGGAACACACTTTGCCCAGTTCGCCTTGTCGGATGGCAGACGTGCGCAGCGGGGTCTGGATGAACTATCATGCCAGAACCGGTTCACACTTTTGAATTGTGAGTTATAATGCAATATGTTAGTAAACTGGTAACCGAACTGCGTGTTATAAGTTCGTAAATTGTTACGAGGGAAGAAGATCAGTGCTTTTGCATTTCTGTCTCTGGGACGGTCGATGAAAAATCACACTAGACGAGTTATGCGTTTGAGGCGGAGATGACATGAAATAAGTGATAGGGGATTTTCTGTGAAGCTGTTAGCTACAACCACTCCAGATACGCAGAGTAAAACATACTGGGAAATATTTAGCCAGATGTGTGCATTTGTTTACCTAAGGGGCGTGGGTAGAACGGAGGTCAGAAAATTTGTACTGTACGTTGTCTCCGACGTAGGTGTCGATCGAGTGATATATTGAAACTCTCAAATGATTCAGCTGGGATCAGTGTGGGCAGACTTTAACCATGTATCAGTTCCGTCTGTAAAGTAACTTGCCTATTCCATAATCTAGTTCGAACAAATGACCACTGGGACACTTGTCCTTGTTTACTGATAAGATATGCGCCAGTGTTATCAGGCCCTACACCCTATAAAACGTACATTCTTAATCGACTCCTATAAAGTGTCTACAATTCACTGATAGTTGACCAACTTCTGCCAGTGGGAGATTTACATTGATTCATGATTATTTCGGTAGAATCTCTGTGAAGTATTTCGATAAGTGCCAAACCTTTTTAAGATTGGAACGACAGACTTGTACTTTCGTCTCAAAGTGTGGGTGGACTATGGAGGCGAACAAAGTGAGAAACGCTTCACGGAGAAAGGTGCCGCAAACTCTCGCTAGAAGAATCACGGTCAATTGTGCCTTTTCAGATATGGCTGCACAGTTTGTATTCACACTCAAAATGTCCGCCACTATAGTCCCCAGGCCTCATCCGCGTAGTTGTATGAATAGCTTCATGTCTCCTGAGTAGGAGTCAGCATAATTGTGACAGTGAATGTGCGTGACTCTACACCCGTAGACGCCGAATGGAACGTTATTTTCTACAGACCACTTATGTAGACATTTTTGAACATTTTTCATATGGAAGTCTCCAGAGTTTCATGTTTTCCACTTAGAGCAACGTCGGTGGGTTAAATATGCTGAGTAGATCAAAAACGAAAAGAACAAACGACAGAAGTCTTACAGTCTTACAGATCGTTGCGGAATGCCACTGTCGTTATAGAATCACACCGGCAGCTGTCCATTTGTCCGGTCTGTGGTGGAAATGCACAACAGACTGTTCACCAGTTTAACGCAAAGCACTTAGGCTGGCAATCGGTTGTTTGAAAATCCGTTGTAATGAACAATTTGGTCACAACAGACGATATTTTCCACCCACAGATATTTTATCACTTAATCAATAACAGGTTGTTCCATTAGTGGTGCTCTAAAGAGAATAAAACACAGTCCTCGAAACAGCGTCATCCGGCCCATTCCGGAACGCACCACATCGGACAGTACAGTACAAATCTCAGTCAACCATTTCAAAAGTCGATCATACTGTGGAGTGTTAATATATGGAATTCATATACTGAATGCGGAAAAAGTGAGACATTTCACAATTGTTAATTATCAGAAGGAGAAATATATTTGACAATATTGACTGAAAAAGCAACATAATATAACATGCAAGTCGACCGTTGTTACTTCGAATGCTCGTAACACTGGTGGACCAAATTTGGAACAACATGGAGGCAACCGGGAACAAACGTCTTCCAAAGTAAAAGTTCCAGCAACAGTCCTGTGAAAACCAAACAACGCAAACCAACATGAGAAAAAGACCCATCAAGCTATGCACAGGATTTACACAAACTGAAAAGAAACGGCGCAAATAACACAGCAGCACGTTCTTTTAAACAATACGGAATACTGTGATAAAAAACTTCACGTACTACAATTCCATTCACATGATCACTCACACACTAAGGCACTCCCACATTCAAATGCTCAAACAGACTGTTGCACCAGTGCTCGAACAACTAACACCACGTGAATATATATTCAATCTCAACCGGACTGACACAGAATCACATTATGCACGAGGTACACAGGAATATCTAGATGAAAAAACATTCAGGCGACGATAAATCGGTCGCGGCAGACTGAGAGAGTGGCCCTCACGGTCGCCAGATAATACTCCACCGGATTTGCTATTTCGGGATACCTGAAACACGTGATCTGCAGGGGACGTTCACAAACACTGGAGGAACGCGAAATACAGCGAGACCTCCGAGACCACTCTACAACGCGTGTTGTCGTCGCAGTTGGGTAGAATATTTTGTGTAGGCAAAACCACGTACATCTCCCGCGAACACATGATCCACATACTCGTGATTTCTTTCCCTGTCATCTCTGCTTGAGGACAATGTTGACTTGTGGGCAGAACAGCATACCTCTCATGGTAACTGGTAGATTCGTATATTCAGTTCATTGGGTTAGCTCTGGTTGAAGTGAGAAATATGAGGTTGAGTTTTTGTGTTAGTCTGTTGTGGAATACTATGGAGTAGACAACATAACCCCTTGTTTATCAACCTCTTTCAATTTGGATAGGAATGCCTCAACTGTTGGTGGCATTAAAGAAAATCACGCATGAGAAACATTTGGCCATTTCAGGCCAATCGTATTCAGTCACATCTAGATGCTGCGTATGGTTGGTCTGTGGGTTACAAAAAACATTTTTCTATGTAATTAGTAGGTTCATCGTAAACGGCAACAATTGCGATTCTTCTCGTCCCACCTGCCCTGTCATACATTAACGTTTCTCAGGAAGCAAATGTATACAAAGCCTATTTACGTACGTAAGATGCGGCCCGTCAACGAGGCCAAGCATCTCAGAAATGTCGTACGAGGTTTGACAACACGGTCCGCAATTGGCGAGATAAAAGTGGGAACAAGCAGAAAGTTGGATATTTTTGGTGGGAAAGCTGTTCATTTTCAGTCACTCGCTTGCTAATTTGTAAATCTGGTTCATTCATGAGTGTAGTTTTCTATTACCTATCCTTTGATTAAAAAATGTATCCATTTAAACCCGTTAGTGCGTGGTGGCTCTCAGTCCAGAGTTGTCACCAGAGTGTTTATACGTTTTCACTAGTCAGCTGATGTCCAAAACAGTGGAACGGCGCAGCCGAGCGATCCGACTTGAGATGCACATATACCCTGAGCCAGCTAACCTGGCTGTAGTTTCAGCGCTGTTATGACGGTTCGCTAATCCAACTCGGCTGAGAAGCCCGTTATTAGTAACTCCTTTGAGTAAACACTTCATTTGAAATTCTCAAAACATGACTGAGACTCCAGATTTTGTTCACGGTTCCAAAATTGTGGGCTGATCCATGTGTCATCTCTTATTCCAGAATCAACGAGGAAGGACGAAATATACATGTAATTGAGCGGCTGCTAAGATTGCCCTCTGCAGCTTCGATCAGCCCAACATTCAAATATTCTCCCACGAGAGACCAGTTCACTGCATCGCAGCAGTACTTTACGACGGACATGCGTGTGAACTGAATCACAGAATTACTTGCGTGTCGCCCATTCATCGAAACACTCATCTCGGCAACGCAAAGTCAACATGAATCCGGCGGTCTACCTAATAAAAAAATCACACAATGGCGCACCACATCCATTCTGTCTGTCCAAGGAAGGGTCACATGTAGGCAGAATTACTGTGTTTATTAAATGTATTCTAGTGAATACGGTCACGTGAAATTCATTTATGTTACTCACAGTATAACCAGAATCAATGCGATTCAGTCCCAAAGTCCCCAAAATGTGTAAGCTTTCTGTATTACTGGTGATCTTGGGCCAACCACTGTCGTAGAAACGTTTAACTGGCAGGCCTCTCAGATCAGTTAATCTATCAACGTTCTGTTTTAAGTCGGCGTGTAATTGATACCTTGTCCATCTTTCACCTCCTGTTTGACCAATCCTATCCTGTTACCCAACTCAAGATGAGTGATTTTGTGCATATTCAACTTGGACGATTTAGCATGGGAAGTGGAGACGATTTATGGACGATGGTCTTCGAAGAGCTCTTGTAGATTCTGAAGTATGAGTGTATAAAGACATCTTCGTGATAGTATAGACGTATTGCATGAAGCTAGTGCGGCAAGCTTATGTACACACATCGGAAGATGAATGCAACAGAGAGCTGAACAATCGAAAAGCAGCCTAGTAAGTAGCCTAGACACTTAATTCATTCTCACGTTAACTGACGAGTATTTGGACGACAGGTCAGTCATATGACGAAAGCGTTTCTAGAAGCTGCTCACGAGTAGTGACGCCTAGTGTTCCGCCCAAGAAATTGCAGTTAGAAAACCCGAACAACAGAACTGTATTGGTCTGCATTTAGTCCTGCTGAATGAGAATCAATTGTCTATACCCTAGTGGCAATACCACTGAAAAGGCTCTGCAGCCTGCCACACTTTGTCAAGCTATCCGCTATGCGCCAAATTTAAGCAATATCAGCAACGGTGAATCATCAAACTGTGAGATTTCTGGCTGAAGTAAAGCCGAAATAAATAAATAAAAGTCCGAATATAAAACGTCATAACACGTCTCTAGCCACACGATTAACGTCTAACGCTAGGTGGCCCGACAGCAGAGTAAGTTATGAGAAAACATTATAAAAGGAATGCCTACTTACACAGAAAATGCCTGTTGCTTCAAGCACCACCATCAACCTGTTATGTTAGTGTAAGACACCAAAGATTGATGGGATTTGCATCCAATACGTCCCCAAGTAATACGTGGGGAGGATGATTCAGAAAATGAAATGTGTGAGTAGATCGCGGAGCTGTCAGCGGTGTTCTGCATATATCAACAGGTTGATGTGATGAATAGGTAACTAGATGTCGGTTATTAATTTAATGAATGTTATAGTCAATGCCAAACACCCGTTCTTATTTTCATTTAATCACTCGATCTCTCGGTTGGTACCGCGTGACAGTACAGTATCAGTAGATTAAAGAGGATATTCTATAGTTCTCCCGAAATTATATCTGTGAGCGTGAATTAGACGTGGGATCCAGAAAACGGGCAAAACAGCATTCCTTTCATTTCTCTAATATTTGGCCTAGCATATTTACACAAACAAATGTTCGGAACAGGAAGTAAACAGCATATCAATGAAGTGAACTAAGATCCGAATGTGTTATCAGAAAGTGTTAATAACTCATTCAAGATGGCAAACGTTTCATTCTTAGGAGGTAGGGATGAGTAAGAATTCTGTTTCTGTGATGAGGGAAAAATGGCCGAAAACAACTCACTCTGTGACTGATCGCTCCTGAGGGAATCATGCTATTGTAAATTTGACAGCATCCCGAATTCATTTGCGAATCAAACGAAAACACCAAAAGCTCAGGTGTTAAGAAAAACTTCCGTGTTTTTTTGCACTTAGGGTTTATGTCAGTCTGTATCATAAACTGGTTTTGAACAGTATAGTTCTGCGTTTAACCGTAATATGAAATGTGTTACTCGCTTTCATTTTCTAGTAAGATTTGAATCAAGAAAATTCATAGTTGCCAGGCTCTGTTCTGAGATAATCTTGCGGCAGGTTTCTCCAAAAAAAGAGAAATTCTGTTTGAAGTGGTTTTGAGTAAGTTTGTGTTCCGCAAAAACAAATCAGGTTATGTGTGCAAAAATTCACGACTTGCTTTTTAGAACTACACTCGGTGACAGAACTTTACAACCACTCATCATTTTATAGATGAAATTACTGCAGCATGAGTTGACCTGTTCCTTTAGTTGTGGTAGTTACACGTTTTAACCAGGGAGCGCTATTCCTATTGAGCTAAAGAATTCAATTACAGGTGCTCACAGAAAAAATTGTACCTGAAAAACGTCACAAGACCATAGATCAAGCTTTCAACAAAAGCCCGACTAGGCAGCCATCTATAGGAATTTCAGAATATAAGCACAACAGTTAAAAGAAAGGAAGTATTAGAAAGCAACAGTGGGTGGTACAACGGGTTCCAATATGTAAACCTGGAACGTTGAGAAAACGAGCTATCACCATTACTGTGTTTATTAGGCAACGGATCCAGCTCATAAAGTCATGAACCAAAAAGGCGACATAAACAAATCCGTTGCTAACCTGCTCTCTTCAGTCTCAGTAGGTTCAATTTCAGAGTAAAACCGCGGATGCCTAAAATGCATCCGAATGTCAGATATCCATCGGACTCATTCACATTTCATATAAGTTATTAAGGAAGATCGAATAAACAACAGTGATCATCTCAGAAGCTCGATCTGGGATATTGTTGCATGGAAGAGGGTACTTAGGATCGTTTTGTACATTCCTTTTGTAAACGGTTACATATAGCTGCAACACGCTGTTCTAAAGAAAGTAGGATACGGTTGAGTTCAGTTTACACTTATCCCATCTCAAACTAATGGGGCGCTTGTTAATGTATTTACGTACTCACCGTGTCAGTGGATTCCAAATTTTTAACTGGATTACATTAAGCACAACAGGTTGTACTCCACGGGGCGTGAGCCACATTTTTGAGAAGTGGAACAAGAGTATTGGTATTCCCTATCTTGCTGCAAAATGCTTCTCAGTAGAATGTGTGAGGTACTCTCATCAGTGAACATCTTCCAATGTGGTAATCGCATTCGTTGGCTGAAAAAACGAAATCATTTCTATCCAATCGCTAAGAACCAGATCGAGCAAGACGGACATCACCAAACCTTTCACTGTCTTGTTCTAAGCGACGGAAAAAGATTAACTTTACAGTTTAATGAGGCATCAACAATCAAAAGTTACGATCTGTCCCTAAGTTCACAACGTCACAATTAGTCTCTTAACTCAGCATTATGTGGTGACAAGTGGTCTGTGGTAAACGTCCAACTTTATGGGAATGATCATCGCGATCCTATCCGTCCCTCACTGTGATTGCGACTTCATTATGGCTCAGATACATGCACGTGCATGTTCAGGTTTACGAAATTTTGATATTTAAAACAAAACTTGGTCTAGGAACCTAGATTATCTTATCAAAGTTCTTGACGGGAACCGGTTGTATCAAAATAATTCACACCGATAAAAACTTCAGGCTTGTACGGATGAAAGAAATACAGTTTCTTTTCCCACCTAGCAAGTGATACCGATGGTGGGTTTCAGGCCATTTGTCGGGTGCGAGGAGATTGCGCAGATGGACGGGTATACGGACGGAAACCCAGGGAACAACGGTAACTTAGCAGGACGGAGGAAGAAAGATAAACCTAGGGAAACGCGAAACTGGGTTCATGTCAATTTTTAAAAGCTCTAGCCGGTCGTTTCACTGGACGGTAGCGACGTGGCTCAATGCGACTGCTTCGCCCTGTTAGAGTTAGACGCACGCCGTGGAACGCGACGTCTCATTGACGCAAAGGTCAAGCTGATGCCTGCTGTGCAACCTCATTGTGTTTGTCCTAATATCGAATTTGATTTTTACACAGAGTATTGGATTCTACGCGTTGTACAATTGGTAACAGGTTCTAAATCATACAACTAACTGGAAAAAAGAGCGGTGGATGTACTGAGGTCTTCATCTGTGAGTCTGTGAAGTCGTTCGGCGAACCGAATCACTGACATCTAAAGAAACGATAACCGATAGCTACGACATTATGGCTTTCACAACAGCGGTTCACTGAAACTAGACTTGTGAGCGAAAGATGACGGTTATATAATCCGATGCTGAACAGCAGGTTTGCACTCATTATGCTGACTTGTATGAGTAGTAAAAGAGTAGTTGTACTAGTATAGCGTAACTAGCTTAACAACCATACAAGGGTATGTTCACGTAGACATGCCAAATCTATAAACAGGAAAGTTACGCGGATGAAACAAAATTCTTCCAGATGTTTCGGTAGTACGATCTAACCGATTTCGAGCAAAGCGTGGACAAGCAACGAACACCGAATCTAAAACACGAGCTCATCTGAGATTCTACGGTACCGTTCGATAAATGGTAAAAGGTGCGTAACAAAAGGCCACGTACCACAATTGTGGCAGTCAGTGCCAAAATTAAAACTGTCATACAATTGAATAACTAGACGGCCTGAAAGTGAAGAGTTATGGCCGAATAAATGCAAATACATCTCACGATTCCGTTCAACAGATTAAAACTCTTGGCACTGTCATTGGTCATGAACACTTGCGAATGGAAAGTCACCCGTTTCTGGAATATATGCACGTTGCGTCTCAAGCGAAGAGAAGAATGAACAGCACATCGTACCTCGACTTCGCCAGCAAGGGGATGAGATTTGACTCAAAGACTTTCACAACTCCACTCAACAAACAAGTTACAAGCTAGGGACTAGTCTCGAATCAACTCGTCCTCCCACCGTACTCCACTTGCTTACACTCATCGGGTCGATGAGCCAGAATAGATTCGTTCCTGCTGCTTTTTCAGGATTTAGACCATTTCAAACATTTAGTAATATGGAAGCGTTATTCAGTTATATTCAACACACCGCGACCTGAATGGTGTATGGGTGTTAGTGTTATTCCACTACTATGTATGGGCAGCTTTTTACGCTAGTTAGTATTCCTTAATCGGTTTGCACAAGATCTTTCTACAAGACAACTGTCAAATTAACGGATACTAAATCGTTTCGCGTTCCATTCTCAGACGTTTCACAAGTTGTTGCTCCGGAGCAGAGTGGCTCCGACGGTAGAACTTCGAGCGGTGATTTCAAGGAGCAGTGGTCCGGCAAACCACGAGGGTGAGGGAGGTTGCAGTATAGCTGCTGATTGGATTCACTGATCAAGTGACCTGGTTCCGTTAGTTTCTTCCGTGGATTGAACTGAAAACCATGGTCCACAACCTACAAGCCCATTGTATATTGCATTAAGCTAATTTCAATGTGACTCGTACGTAGCGAAATTTATATGGAAATACCCCTGCAAAGTTTGAAAGAAAACACAGGGCTGGGAACCAGCATACGCTCATGAGTACTAATGGACAAGATAGAAGTATGTTAGTTCCTCAACCAGGCTTGCTATCGTGACAGTTCTTTCACTGAATGGTTAATACTGAACAGTCGTGTTCAAAAACAAACTTGCAAAAACTGACCGAACCCTAACAGTTCTTCGATGGAATGCGAAGTATGCTGTGCTGCGTTTTCACTTTCAGCCCACTATTTTTGGACCTTGAATTGACTGTCTATAGCCATGTTGTCGTGCGCTGAACGTTGTATGGTATTTCTCACTTTTGTGATCTTGTTACTGACACCAATCCACTTCATGCAAGTAGGTCTTCTATTTCAACCATGAACTCATATCACGACTGATGCGGTTTGGTGCGTTGTCAAGATTGGCTTGAACTCATCGTCCAGTGATGTCCACATTGCGGTGCCTGTTCTCTATAAACCCACTGTGTCTTGGGGGATACTGTGCGCAAAATAACTGCAACAAAACCACACTCTGACCAGATCACACTGTTTTAGAAGGAAAAATATCGATGCTGAGAGTATTGTTATACCTTATAGGTGAACCATGTGTACTATGTGGATATCAGTGGATGAAATCAAACTGGCGTGCTTCTGTTCGGTATCTCATGAAATTACTTCTTCCTGTTCAACTTGAAAGAGGTTGATAAACAAGGGGTTATGATGTCTACTCCATAGTATTCCACAACAGACCAACACAAAAACTCAACCTCATATTTCTCACTTCAACCAGAGCTAACCCAATGAACTGAATATACGAATCTACCAGTTACCATGAGAGGTATGCTGTTCTGCCCACAAGTCAACATTGTCCTCAAGCAGGGATGACAGGGAAAGAAATCACGAGTATGTGGATCATGTGTTCGCGGGAGATGTACGTGGTTTTGCCTACACAAAATATTCTACCCAACTGCGACGACAACACGCGTTGTAGAGTGGTCTCGGAGGTCTCGCTGTATTTCGCGTTCCTCCAGTGTTTGTGAACGTCCCCTGCAGATCACGTGTTTCAGGTATCCCGAAATAGCAAATCCGGTGGAGTATTATCTGGCGACCGTGAGGGCCACTCTCTCAGTCTGCCGCGACCGATTTATCGTCGCCTGAATGTTTTTTCATCTAGATATTCCTGTGTACCTCGTGCATAATGTGTTTCTGTGTCAGCCCGGTTGAGATTGAATATATATTCACGTGGTGTTAGTTGTTCGAGCACTGGTGCAACAGTCTGTTTGAGCATTTGAATGTGGGAGTGCCTTAGTGTGTGAGTGATCATGTGAATGGAATTGTAATACGTGAAGTTTTTTATCACAGTATTCCGTATTGTTTAAAAGAACGTGCTGCTGTGTTATTTGCGCCGTTTCTCTTTCAGTTTGTGTAAATCCTGTGCATAGCTTGATGGGTCTTTTTCTCATGTTGGTTTGCGTTGTTTGGTTTTCACAGGACTGTTGCTGGAACTTTTACTTTGGAAGACGTTTGTTCCCGGTTGCCTCCATGTTGTTCCAAATTTGGTCCACCAGTGTTACGAGCATTCGAAGTAACAACGGTCGACTTGCATGTTATATTATGTTGCTTTTTCAGTCAATATTGTCAAATATATTTCTCCTTCTGATAATTAACAATTGTGAAATGTCTCACTTTTTCCGCATTCAGTATATGAATTCCATATATTAACACTCCACAGTATGATCGACTTTTGAAATGGTTGACTGAGATTTGTACTGTACTGTCCGATGTGGTGCGTTCCGGAATGGGCCGGATGACGCTGTTTCGAGGACTGTGTTTTATTCTCTTTAGAGCACCACTAATGGAACAACCTGTTATTGATTAAGTGATAAAATATCTGTGGGTGGAAAATATCGTCTGTTGTGACCAAATTGTTCATTACAACGGATTTTCAAACAACCGATTGCCAGCCTAAGTGCTTTGCGTTAAACTGGTGAACAGTCTGTTGTGCATTTCCACCACAGACCGGACAAATGGACAGCTGCCGGTGTGATTCTATAACGACAGTGGCATTCCGCAACGATCTGTAAGACTGTAAGACTTCTGTCGTTTGTTCTTTTCGTTTTTGATCTACTCAGCATATTTAACCCACCGACGTTGCTCTAAGTGGAAAACATGAAACTCTGGAGACTTCCATATGAAAAATGTTCAAAAATGTCTACATAAGTGGTCTGTAGAAAATAACGTTCCATTCGGCGTCTACGGGTGTAGAGTCACGCACATTCACTGTCACAATTATGCTGACTCCTACTCAGGAGACATGAAGCTATTCATACAACTACGCGGATGAGGCCTGGGGACTATAGTGGCGGACATTTTGAGTGTGAATACAAACTGTGCAGCCATATCTGAAAAGGCACAATTGACCGTGATTCTTCTAGCGAGAGTTTGCGGCACCTTTCTCCGTGAAGCGTTTCTCACTTTGTTCGCCTCCATAGTCCACCCACACTTTGAGACGAAAGTACAAGTCTGTCGTTCCAATCTTAAAAAGGTTTGGCACTTATCGAAATACTTCACAGAGATTCTACCGAAATAATCATGAATCAATGTAAATCTCCCACTGGCAGAAGTTGGTCAACTATCAGTGAATTGTAGACACTTTATAGGAGAGCTAATTCTTACATGCAAAATATCCCACATCCCGGACTATTCACTGGCGCATATCTTATCAGTAAACAAGGACAAGTGTCCCAGTGGTCATTTGTTCGAACTAGATTATGGAATAGGCAAGTTACTTTACGGACGGAACTGATACATGGTTAAAGTCTGCCCACACTGATCCCAGCTGAATCATTTGAGAGTTTCAATATATCACTCGATCGACACCTACGTCGGAGACAACGTACAGTACAAATTTTCTGACCTCCGTTCTACCCACGCCCCTTAGGTAAACAAATGCACACATCTGGCTAAATATTTCCCAGTATGTTTTACTCTGCGTATCTGGAGTGGTTGTAGCTAACAGCTTCACAGAAAATCCCCTATCACTTATTTCATGTCATCTCCGCCTCAAACGCATAACTCGTCTAGTGTGATTTTTCGTCGACCGTCCCAGAGACAGAAATGCAAAAGCACTGATCTTCTTCCCTCGTAACAATTTACGAACTTATAACACGCAGTTCGGTTACCAGTTTACTAACATATTGCATTATAACTCACAATTCAAAAGTGTGAACCGGTTCTGGCATGATAGTTCATCCAGACCCCGCTGCGCACGTCTGCCATCCGACAAGGCGAACTGGGCAAAGTGTGTTCCAGCATAACGCAACACAACCTTTGCCGGACATATATACCTAATGAACTGGCTGTCTGAAAGCCTACAGGTCTGATCTGATATCAACGTAATGAAGGTGCCCATTCTAGCCCAACGTGGAAATTTGTTGTATGTATAGTCTATGTAACCTTAGGGGGGGGGGAGGGCTGCAATTCATGAACAAACAACATTTTTGCGAGAAGCGTATTAGCTTTTAAATCAGACTATTTCGATATCTATGCCTACATATGATCCTAGGTGGTAGTTACTACAATGAAATTCCTATGTCCTATGTGATATGATCTTATATATAGGCCAAAACTAAGCGCTCTTCAAGCTTCCGAACCATTACTATTCATAACAAATCAAGATCCTAAAATATAACCTAGGTCTACTTGAGCGACGTGGTTCAATGAGCTGTTCTAGATCTAGACGTCTCACCAACTTGTCACTTCCATGAAACTGACATATGATAGAAAGACACATTTTAACAAGGCCGCAAGACTCAAGAATGCTCTGAGTAGCTTAACGCAGCAGATTAGGTTACTGTAAGGTTCACAAATCGTGCAGTAAAACTCGAAGCAACATGACAAATCTAAGCTTCCATAAGGAAATCGCTGATTCTAGTCTAGTTTTTTATGGAGTTGCTGATCTGTTTGCCCCATGACTGCAAATTTTAATCTCTGTCGTTTAGTGAGAACAGTAGCATGACGCCACATTCCAGTAGAGAAATACCATACGTTTCCCTTTATACAATTGCACTCATTGACACGTGTTAGCTCACAGCTCAGTGTTGCTCTACACGCTTGAGAAGTTTGACGAGAAGAACCAAAAACATGAGTTTACATGATGTTTTCAGTAACAGTTTGTCATATATTAACAGTCTTATCCGTCATCTTACTGTTTACATAGTGAATCCAAACAGGTCGTCAACAGGTCAGAGAGAAAAAACAAAGTAAGAACAATTGATAAATATATTGAGAATAACACAACGTTACGAGCAAGTTGTAATATTCTATGTTTCAACCACCTCGAGTGGCCTTTCTCAGGAGTGTTGTCAAGTAAGAACAATATTTCAACCCGTCTCTAGGCGGCTTTGCGGAGCACGTTTTATGCAGCCCAAATGGTCACGCTGTTCACCACCACTCGAATCCCACCACCACCACTGAAAACACGGCTCCCGCTTACCACCAAAACACACATCATTTACGAATTTTTGTTTGAGTACCGGACCACGTACACAGGCAGAATGGATCGGCAATTACGCAATAGGATCAGCAAACATATTCCAGTTTGGATTTCGAAAACGATCATGGATACCATAATGTCGGAACCAATTCAGAAGGTTACAAGCCACAAGTAACCGGTGTCACCGACCGCTCGACACTTGTTGACAGGTCGACCTCAAGGCTACCTGGGAAAGGTGTTTAGGTCATGCTGCGCAACAAAAATCCGAAGGCTTCTTCGGTTTGCGGAGACGGTAGCAATTGACAACTGGAAGCTAACCCTCTGCAAACAGTACCAGATTGCCCCGGTATCTGGTGTGCACTGATGTGGTTGATTGTGTGTGGTTGTGATGCTGTTGATTTTGTTGTTTGGCCTCACAACGTTCATTGAATTCTGCCATGTAAACGTGCGGATTGCATTACGTATCTAATGAGATGCAACGAGGTGTGCTCGGAAGACGTATTGTGCAAAAACTATTTCTGACTTGCCTGTTTAAATAACAGAAGCATAATATGCACACTAGTTCGATCAGGGCTCGCTATCGCAGCAATGGCTGATTGATATTCAACTCACTTTATTCAAATGTTTGACGCACTGTAGCCCACATTTTTCAACCCACACAAACTAGATGGCCGGATCTTACTGAGTTTGACCATCGGATGTAAACAAGCGGGCCTATCGAAGAAGTAATATTATGCTCAAAAAAACTCTGGGAGTAACCTCGTTTATGGTACATCCGTAATCTTTATCTCTTTTGGCCTATTTCAAAGTTACAATGGTTGGGAACCGTGGTGGTGTTGTTTGTAGCTCGGGTTGATGGTTTTGGTATTGATATGTTCGCCGAGCTCGGTGAACATATCAATACCAAATATCATGTTTTATCCTACACTGTTTATTGAAACTGGTGACTCCTTTTTAGTCCGCTGACTGTGTATTGAACGTTTCAGTTTTGAATTTCTAAAAGGCAGCTTATGATAACACAAATCTGATGCTGAGTTGCGAGTACAAATTGTGCGCAGCTAACAATCTTCATTTAACTCGTTTTAGCTTAACCAAGGATTTACTTGATAATATTGCTCAGCCCTTTGAATTTATATTCTTATATTCACGAATACTTAATTAGTACAGCTAGATGCTGAGGCAGAATATTGCGTTAGCGCTGGTGTTATCGGGACGGCTTGTTCTAACCGGATGCAGGAAAAATGTGCAACACGTTGGCGTACAAAAAGGTCTCACCAAAACTTTCCGATGATGTTAGATTGGTCACTGTTGTTTAATACAGTCTTTCACACTATCCACAGGCAATATTCTATTAGGTTAATCTA
>QNGE01003001.1:82218-96715 GCA_008508345.1 Paragonimus westermani | reverse complement strand
CGACTAACGGTTTCAAGCTTGCTTGCGCCTGAGGTGGTTGAAACGTAGAGTATTACAACTTGCTCGTAACGTTGTGCTATTCCCAATCTGTTTACCAGCCCAGTGCTTCTCTGACTTATTGAAATAGTGTTCCTACTAACACCTATCTAACGTTTTCGGGGTATCGCTGACCATAAACAAACAATCTGTGAACGATTTTCCATAGACTTGCCAGGCTTCGCACCTGTTCAGCTAACTGTACTATAGACAGCATGCTTCAAAGGACTGATACCATAGGAGTCAAGAACAGTGGAATCTATAGCACACCCATAGAACTTTAATCTCACGACTTGTGATGTGGTCGGGTTCCCAAACAAAGTCCAAGGTAAGGCCAGGACGCATGAACATAGTGGGAGTGTCGGTGTGCCCGGTGCCATTCTTGTAGTTACATTTAAGTCTCAAATACAAAGATTAGTTGACATCCAAATATTGTTTCGTGCAACTTTTTGATGATCCGTAGTATTAACGAAGTATAAACAGTGGGCTAATGTATAGTTTTCACACTCGAAGTCTCACATAAGGGGAACGTTTTCACACTTTTGTGTTTGCGGTCGTCTAGGCGTCCGATGCGGCGCAAAACCGGACATCGATGAACTTGTTGCATCTTATGCGGGGGCTGCTGTTTGGCTATAAAAAGTTGCTGATCGACTGTCACTAGCTTCGAACATAATTCCTATTGAATACTTCTAGAGTGCAATTTAGTAACCTGTATGGAAGTCCTCTGGAACGTCTCTGGTGAGAACAATTATTGACCCTATGAGCATATGACGGTGATCCCTCGCTTGTTGGAGCCTGTACATAGAATTTTTCTGACCACAACCACGGTGTGTTCCTATATGTCGCTAACATATGTTGTTCGCTCATTAGGTTTACTCTATGGAGCAAAACAGTAGTACACAACTTTGATACGATGGCATTGATAATAACCCCTTGAAAGTTATTGCAACTAGGCAATTTCTCCCGAACGACGGTATTTGCCAATCCACAAACATCCAAAGCCAGTTTCCTAAACCTGAGCCCCCATAAAGATAGAATCGGCTTCCTGACTGGGTTGAGCTCTTCAGCTTTGAAAATGCTTAGAGTGAAGCTTCTGAACTTGAGTTTTTGTTATACTTCGAAATCCGGATTTCAGACGAGGTTTCGGCTTTGGTTGGTAAAAGACATTTAAGAGTCGCACAGTTCTGTGCAGGTGAAAACATTAACAGCTTGCTGATGACCACTGAAAATTGCGTTTGACTTGCCAATTCCAGTGTTCAAAGCGTTTGGGCTTTTGATACATGGATCTCGTGGATTTCCTCGTATGAGGTGAACAAACAGTAGCCAGTCCTAGTTTAATTGTGCGTTGCCCTCACGCAGCCTGGAAATTTTCTATCCGCCGATTTTGGAACATCATACGAGTAGCTTTGTGGACCCGACTGTACTCACCTCTGGATAAAATGTTCAAGTAAACGTCGAGCATTTAAAAGCAGTTTGATCGAGAACTAACTATCGACAGCTAGATGAACAGTTATGCTCGAATTAGACAACAGAAAGATCACTGATGAGTAGTCGGGGATTTGGTTTATTTTCAAGTTGACCATCACTCACATTCGATCGCAGCGTTCGCATTCAGATAGACTTTCCAGCCAGCCTCTTTCGAAAACAAGCACTAGACTCGAGTTTCGCTCTCATTAGAGCTCGTCAGTAGTGCATATCCTTGCCACGGCCGGGATTTGAACTGCGGACATTCCAATCATGAGGCAACCGTGTTAACCACTGCGCCATTGACCTCACATTAGGCACGACCAACAGAAAGACTCAACTCGTGATGCTGTCAGATGTAACACAATGTACATTCTGACCACACGCGAATTTGTAGCTAGTTTCAAACACTATGAAAAAGTTCCGAACAGCGGTTTAAGGAATTACATATACAAGCGCTAGAATAAAAATTACGAGAAGGACGATCACTTCATAATGGTTATTACTTCTAGGAGCAGCTGTGCTAATGACAGAGGCAAGTCATGTGATCTACTGGGGTCTAGGATTAACCTGGAAATAGGGTTGTCAGTTACGCTACAACGCTTAGGGTATCGGATGTCGATGCTCATCAAGAACAGATTGTCATCCGCAACAAGTTGTTAACGATATTCGTCATAATGACAGCTGAATACCTCGAAGATGCTAACTACTGAATGGTTCATAAATATTTGTGTTGTTTTCAAGCTCATAGGCTTGAGTTGCACGAGAGAGTTTTGGTGGCTTCATTTGTGTGAACTGAACAAAATGCCTGGCCGCCATCGACCAGACGGTGATCACAAGGAGAGGCAAAAACACACGTTTCAGAGTAACACAGAAATTCCTTCACAAGTATCCGCAGTCCTCACATTCGCATACACAATTCAGAAAACCTCCTTTGAAACAGAAAAGTTAGACTCAAGTTTCGTTCTTGTTAGACCTCGTCAGAAGTGTAGGACTTTGTCCTGGCCTGGATTTGAACTCTAGCCACGCGTTCTTGTGGTAAGCGAATTGATCTCTGTGACATTCACCTCACATTGGGCGCGGTTGAACTATCACAGGCAATCACTCAACCCGACTAGTTTGTGAGTAGAGGTCAGTTTGAATTTTGCCTCGAGATGAAACAGAATGACTATCTTGTTGACTCTGAGCAACTACATGTGGGTAGACTCACTCACCAAGTGGAAGTCACAATGTGCTGAGCAATGAATTAACTACTGAGAAGCAAAAAGATTAGTTGTTCAGTAAATAAGCAGAAAATAAGCAGAATCTTGAGTCTCCCCCCCTTGCTAAATCTCGTTGGTAGTGTATCCTTTTCTCACTTAACTGGTTTTATCATGAATGACAGTCAAATAGAAGGCTTCATTCCGAAATTAGCTGACAGAAAGGTCCATCTGAACGTGAAATCTAAGAGCAGTTTTGAGGTTGTTGAAATTTGTCAAAATCACCAAATGCCAGATAAACATAAGAGATCTACTCCAGTCAGTTGTTTGTGATTATTAAAACTAAAAATCCCGGGATGTACGAAGAGGTCGTCATTGTTAAGGTCAAAAATGATTAAATTTTTTTTGAATAGCTATTAAAAATAGCGAACAATTTCCTTTCCAGTTATCTGTTTTCAATCCGAATACATCATTTACATTTTACTACTAATAAGTAGTTTGGCAGGTTTATCACTTTTAGCTGAGACCCAAATGTGAAAAGTCAGGCTTTGGCTGGCTTCGAACCAGCGAAAGACACAGCATGCCTCAATGCGGCAACCGCTCTACCAGCTGAACCACAAAGCCACACCAGAAGCTCGAAAATTTCGCACCTGAACTCTATCATTCGAATACCGTTCACATTTGATCGCAGCTATCGCATTGACACAGAATTTCCACTTAGGCGCGTCTTGACAGCAGCACTACACTCAAGTTTTGTTCCTATCAGAGCCCGTGAATAATATGTTCCATCATCAAAGTCGGGGAATGAAACTCCGGCCACAATATATTGAGAAAACCCTGTTGACTACTGTTGACCATTAACCTTAAGCTAGGCGTGGGTGAATTGTGGCAAACACAGGGTCGGTAAAAATCGCTTGTGAGTAATGCTCAGACTGTCCGATCCCCCTGAGAGGAGACGCGGTAACTGCTCTATTAACTCCACTCTGTGACCCCCATTCGAGGACTTCTTTCCAGGCTCCGAAGCGGATATGTAATATCAATGCGCTCTAATCGGTGAATGAAACAAATCCTGCGTCTACTCTGGAACGGGGTTGATCAAAATATGTATGTAAATAGAAAGTCTGTTCTCAATGAACTAAGTAATGTTCGAATTGATTGAGTTATGTGTTTAAAACATCAGACAACCAATAATGCTTGTGAGTAAAATATGTTCCATCACGTGAATGTGCC
Source organism: Paragonimus westermani (assembly GCA_008508345.1). Taxonomy (NCBI): domain Eukaryota; kingdom Metazoa; phylum Platyhelminthes; class Trematoda; order Plagiorchiida; family Troglotrematidae; genus Paragonimus; species Paragonimus westermani. The sequence goes on along the minus strand of QNGE01003001.1, from coordinate 92,786 downwards.
AAGCCCACGGTATTTCTCTCTTGCTGCTTTAGGTTTTTTTTTCAAAGTCCGCCGAACACAATGATCAAAGGCTTTGGTCTGTTTTTCCACACCTAGTGCGGATATTCTGCATTTTCAACACTCATTTCTCATTTTGAGTTGTTACAACTGGGATGGAATTTGTCAAATTGACCGGTAGATAAAGTAAGCAAAATTATGTCTAAAAAGATACTGTTTTTCATCATTATTCGCAACAATAATAGACATGAACTGAACCGAAGATTCAATCATCCATACCAATCCTTCTACAGTATTTCTCATGCAGTGCGTTGCGCAACTATTTGGAAGTCCTGTCTTGTCCAAAAGTGTGTCAATCCAAGCAAATTCGTTTGAATTTCCCGACGCCACAACGGATTTGGAAATCCCTATAAGTTGTGGTTAACACCAGTGAGGTAAGGATACTCGCTGCTTTTAACGTTAAAGATGGCTCACAAATTTCAATGCGTAACTAGGCCTCGGGACACAAATATGTGACCAACTTATCCGTTAACAACATATCCCTCATTCACATGAGATCCAACTGTCAGCAATTGACGCTCCGGCTGGATTCGAATCAGCGACCGAAAGGGCGTGTCCGAACGCAACATGCACTGTCCCACCTGAGCTATAAAACCACGCCACGGGCTCGAAAATTTCACATTTAAATTCTTCTACCCACCCGTCCCACTGTATTCTATGCCATCCACCAAATGATCCAGGAGATCAGCTACTTCGACAAGGCATGCTGTTCATATTACGGGTTCGAATACAGACGGAACGCTGATTTTTCACAACTGGATCTCATCTAGTTCATCGAACGTTTCAGACTACTCATTAGCAATATTCCTTATTAGCCAATCAACAAAAACTATTTTTCGCAACGAAGAAACAAATACTGTTCCGGAGCAGATGGATCAGTTTTACTTACAGAAAATTTGTAGGAATGTAATCATATACAGAAATAGCCGTCCTCATTCTACAAAAGACTAGTACGATGCGTTTCCGCTTTTCTGCTTGCAAACCTTGTCAAACTGATTGAATATATTTCTAACGAAGCACTACTGTGCATGGGAAATCAAATGTTTCTAGACCCACCTCAAAGCAACCACCATTTCACCGTTCCAGCTGCGCGCCTTAGAATCTTTGTGTAGTACACACGCTAAGCTGATTCATAGGTTATTCATTGGGACGAGATCAAGACTGCAAGCCACCAAAGAATTAACCGCGCCCTCATGATGTATGGTGTAAAACTCAGAGAAATAATTTGCTGGGGAATTATGGTCTCGTGTCAATCTGATGAAACGAATGATAGCGGAAAGTTCTCCAATGTCGCAGCACGGTCGTCGGTGTTTTGCTTATCGTCCGATGTGGCTAGTTCACTCACTCCACACAATCAGTGAGCAGATAATCGAAACAACTGAAACAGTTATGGAAGTATGAGGTGGGTCAGTTTTCTTTTCTTGTGTGGGCGTGGAATTTTCAACACGCATTGGTTAATTTTCCCAGTATACTAGACAAAGTTACCGCATCGATAGCTCAGTCAAAGTTGTTAGCTAGGAAGGTGAATCATTTTTTCTTCAGCTCCATATCAGGAGTGACAGGAATTTCCCTTATCACTAAGGTTCATCGTGTCAATCCAGTGTCTTCATTTGTCCACTCAGAGCACATATGGGTAGCTCATCGTGATGGGCTGTTATAGCCGTTCAATGTAGCAGCTACTAAGTCATCTCAGTGTGACCAAGTGAATATGCAATCTAATGTGTGCCACTTTATTTATTCCAAGTGTCAATTCGTTATCCACTCTCGCGACATTTTCCAACCGATTTTCGAACAGCTTTGAATGACGCGCGCCAAGGTGAGTAAAACAGCCTAGTTCTGATGTTTACTGGTGAGAAAATACGAGAATAAGGCCAGGACGGACTAACAGTCATGATCGACTGGAGTGCGTTCTTTTGTCAGGTATCATACGTTGGTAACCATTTTGTACTCCTGAAGTCTGGTGAGTACTGAGTTCATCGCAATATCATGGCAATTTCACGTCATAAAATTGAGCTTAACCGTCCTGTTTTAAGCTATCCCAACTATGGTTCATCATCCATCTCCCTTAAGACTATAATGGATAGGTTTCTACTCCCAGTAAACCAAAAGTCCAAAGCTTTTCAACACCGTCAAGTTTCAGCCTCAGTATGATTGAGTATATACTCCATAACAAAATTACTAGACAGTACCGTAGTTTACATCATCCGTGTGACCAAACTGACAATAATCTGATTCCAGCAAACGACCGGAGACTGACAGAGAGCGAAAGACTGTGTTCCACCTTCAAAGGAAAACGAGTACACACAAAAACAGGAGGCCATATTAATAAAGTATTGATTAAGTGTGGCTATGCGATGATATGGGTTAAATGTTTTCAAACACGGTCATCCTGTGTAGAATAACCCAGGCTAGGTACCCATTGCAGATTCTAACAAACTGTGTGTGCATGCTAGCATGGTTTGCTTGCGAATCCACCTAACGCACGCTCAGTAAACAGGGCAAGGAAAATCTATGGGACGAATTCATCGATACGAGGTCTACCAATGATTCGCGGAAATCTACAACCAATCAGTGTAGGTCAATACAACAAACTGACATATCAGCGAGGTGACCAATCCGAATGGTACTCTGGCACAACATATGATTTTCTAATGATGAGCTCCTGTACAGAACAATTTGGTTGTGTTCACACGCTAAAATCACGCAAGTTACAAGCCGAACCGAACCAGCCAATAGAATAACTGAAGTCTTGGAGCCAATTGCAATCCTTAATTTTAGTGCTGCTTCTTGTCTATAAAATAGACCTTGGAAACTCAATAAAAGAGATTGTTTATTGTCACTGCTTCTGTCCTTTTAATTTTGTTCATGAAAGTGATAGATTATCAACATACGCTATTATACTGACAAACATTTCATATTTTCTGTTCCATTGCTTTCGCTTGCATACACCGGAAGTGCCTCTGCGTGTGTGCGTACAGTTTACAGCACAACTATTCTTGCCGAGTGATGAGAAGACAAACGTAGAGTTGTGCAGCTTAGAGTGAAGTAATCAGATGAGTGTATTGGTCTACACAGGATCGTTTGGCCATAGATGTAGTCGGTACTGCCACGACCGAAAGCGTTGTTATCAGTGTAAGCGGTTTCGGACTCACTGGCTCACTGTGGTCCATCTTTTATCCGTCAAACTAACTTGCACCGGTGGGTGGCTAGATTGAATCGTCAGAAGACCAAACCACCAGAATCAGCCACTCGAGTGAACAGTTCACACGCTCTCCAACGCTCAGGGTGATTCTTACTGATTCCACTTTAACTGCGTTTGTTCGGTCGTAATTGTCATTTTAGATCTAGCATATACACCATACCTATGATCTATTGATCTCACTGCCACGTGATGAGTTATGCCTTGGTTCCCCCAAATAGTTCCACAGTTTTAACCGGTTCTCTTTAGATGAGAAAGTTCAGTCAGAAGTATAGAATTATTGAAATGCTTCACTGAATGTCAACCTTCATTTGTTCACAAATTCCACATTTAAAATCGCTTCCATGCACAGGCTGATTGAGTATTTCCTCTCATCAGTACACACCTCGTCAGCTCCATTGACATTTCAAACATTTCCGTCAGTATTCTTATGATTAAAATGTGAATATCATACGATCGGGTTCTGATATGTCTCTGCCGAAACTTTGGATCAATGAACCTTATGTCAATCTGAGGCTGGAGGTTCGAATTCACTAAAAATTGGAACATGTTTTGAAGCGGATTCTTCAGCCTCATTCCAGTGAATCCTTTGTATGGATCTAGTCGTTCAAGTTGATGGATGAGTTAGCCGCTCTACTGGATATCGCATGTACTAATACATATATGTATACTCGTGAATCCCCAGTATCTCTAATCTGACGGGGTATCCGTTGATTTCACTTGTACTCAAGGCTAACAAACATTTAGATTAGGAAAAACTGTGATTTGGACTCATCAGAATAATGTTCTAGCAGACGCTAATTGTTAAACCAGATATTCCTGAACAGTAAGTTTACATGAAACATTACACTGTTATAAAACCAGCGACATACCCCACCCATCCATTATTAGTCATTGGGAGCGGTATTTTTTTTAGATCGGCAAAGAAAAATCAAATCACTACGTATTACGTCTTTTGAACAGTCATAGTTTGCTCACATCGAAACAGTCCCGCCAATGATTCATCGCATTATCTTGGTGCTATGTGACATAACTGAGATGTAGTGACACTTGAGACCTGACGATAAACCACCGAATCTTCTTATCTTTGATACACTTTGCCCTTAGCAACCGCACTGAACGGCAAAGTAAGAGGCTGTAACAGCAGCGAAAATTTTACTATCCAAAAACGTTCATTATTCGCCAACAGTCGAAACACCGTTTAACAGATTTGATGGTTTCTGACACCTCAACTTAAGAAGTAGACATAATCGCGGGATCACTGAGTAAAGTCGGCGGGATAGGTACTGAGGGTCACTTGTCGGTATGAGCAGGCAGTATGAGCAGTACTCATCAACGAGTGTGACTGAGCGTTCATATGTGATTGTTTGGTCATGCCTAATGTGAGTCTAAACGTGAATTGGTCAATATGGTTCCTTAATGAAGGCATGGCCGAAGTTCTAGTCCAGGCCATGGCAAGGATGCGCATTACTGACGAGTTATACGAAGAGTGAAACTGCAACATGGTGCTTGTTACGAAAGGCGCCTACCAAAATACCCATGGGGATGTGACGGCCGAAAACAGTTATCAGTAAGGCTAAATTTATATGAACTGAAACCCGTACTACTCACCAAATAGTAAGAGGTCCTCAACAGAGACATTTCGACTACTCCGGTCTGTTACGTTCAGCGAACTATGATGGGTAGATATGATTTCAGACGGTAATAAGACAAGACTGAATCATTGGCCACAGCAAAGCTAGCAATCAAAAACATATTTAACCCAGCTAACTAGAGATCCGGTTGTTTTTAAGGTCCAAAAACAACATTTTGGACGCTTCAAGAAATCGAAATACCGATGAAAACAACATACGCCTAACAATAGGAGAGACGAGAGTTTATGGTAGTTACTAGGTAATCTAAGAAGGAATGGCATCAAAAATACTTACATATTCAGAATAACTGAGACAGATAATCGATGAAAATTACGACAATTTGTGTCTACCAAGTCTTGATAAATTAATGATGCTAGGTCAACTAGTATGTGTCGTTGCACCCAAATAACGAGCGTGTTGCAGTCGCTTCTGAAAAAAGACAAAACATGTCCACTGATAGAACACCAAAAATATTTCTAACAGGACCAGCATGACCTTTGTGTTTTGGGTGTCACGTGATGAGAGATTGAACAATGAAGGCCTTGGCACTGAGTGACCGTCTTGGAATGTGTTTCAATGCACATGTTACAAGCGCCCTCACCATTATCTACAAGTAAACTTGTAAATAGGTGAGCTTCCCATGCCCTGTTCTCATAAAAGGCATGACCTTAGTGACAAACAATTCTATATCCAACTAGAAAAGTGCACGTTCTTCACGAACATCAGAATGGAATGAAACTAGTAAAGGCTACTGAATCGTACCTGGAGCCCATCAGCATTTTGTCATAGGTCACACGCACACAGAATATGTACTCAGGTTATATGGGTTATAAAGCATTGTGAAGTAGTGAACCTTCTGTCGTTTGTCATTCTTAATGAACCACAGAAACATCAGTAAGCATGGACGCCAATAGACTTTCGTCATAGCAAAGCCTTCTGTTAAGTAAAACTGGATTTTCATAGTACGCGGGGAAAACCTTCAAATAACTTGAAGTAAGAAGAGGAATCTTAAAGTTCAAAAGACCAGAAGTTAAACAGAGCTTCGACTCACTATTCAATAGTTGCTGATGTGTATCTTTGTTCGGCTGTCTCACTCAGTTTCAACAACCGAAACAACAGAAATACCGATCATAAAGTGTTGGTTTTGAAATGAGTAACGTAAGCTCCTAGGTAACTCTCATTCCTAGTGACCTTGATGACTGTGATCTGTTGTGGTGAAATCGCCCGTCTCGGTACAACACTTGTTTCGATGTTGCTAGCTCTCACCGACTCAACGTTAGCCGGGAACAGGATATCCACAATCCACTTACAGATGCGAGGAAGGTTGACATTCGCGGGATTTACGGGAAGGTTTACAAGTTACTTTCTTTGGTTGCTGCACTTCATGGGTGGTTGGCTCCATTCCGTGTAAGCATGGCGATGATAAGACCTAGAAAATCCAAAGCAGCCAATCACCACTTTGCTGATGATCGGGGGGACTCTTCGGGGTCCACGATGACTAGAAGCTAGTTTGTCGATCAACCAAAAATGGCTGTTAATTTTCAGCCGATGATAAAGTGGAGTGGTACACTTAACCACCAGGCGAATCTAGGTTAGGCTGCTGGTGAGAAATTTGCACTATTTAAGGATTACACACACACACACACACAAAAGGGTTCTCTTATCAAAACATTCAGCCGCAACTGTTTTTTGAAGGTATTTCTCTCATGCGGATGATGATTTGGCATTGTTTTTTAGCAGCTATCGATGAGACAACAAAAATGGCTTACCTGTTGATTTCAAATCCTTGATTATCGCAAAACTGCTTAATTGCATTCTCTATTTCTTTCGAATAGTAAGGCATTTGAACTGCCAAAAATCACTCTTATATGATAGCAGCCATCGAAGTCAGTTCCACTTTTTGGCTAGCTTTCATCATGAATTAACACTAGACTCAAGTTTTGTTCACAAGTCTAATTCATCAGTACAGCATATTCCCTCCCGCCCCCCCCCCGAGTGTTTGTGTCTAAACATAACGAATGAAGAGGTGAAAACTGTTTGTCTATCATTTGAGTGCTGTTCAATAAGACAACTAGCTTGATTACATCAATCCGTAGTTTCTTTCCTCACTTCCAGACTGATCACTTCAACTCGGTCATAGTGACTGAAGATCAAAAAAGTTAATGTTCAAACATGTACACTTCGTCAATCTGTTGACAAGCAAGCTTGACAGCTTACAATCAAATCAATTCCTTTAACCTTAATTCCCCTATATTGAACATTGTGTCCGGTTAGAAGTGCATTAATGGGGAAACAGAAGAGAAGATTTGTCCCCGATTACTCTCGCTTAACCGAACACTACCGTCTTGTTGGAACAGTACAGAGTAAGAACCAGGTCGGTTAGTTGTGATCAACAACCTGAATGAAATGAGCCTGGTGTTGTAGTGTACAAATATGTATGCGCTTGAGCCTCAATCCCTGACAATTCAGAATGTCTTTGCAGAACGGCAACTGAATTGTGACTCCAAGCAAAAAACGCAGTAGAGCTTAAAACCAAAACGTTTCAGTAATATTTGGAAATATAATAAGCGCTCGGATCTGACCTGATCTGAAATCAACAACAGCAACAGAAAAGAAAACAAAACACATGGAACGGGCTGATACCTACTAGATGACGCTCAAAAGTGCGTTAGATGAAAAGTGCTCAGCACGTTCGTCTACGTTATGCAACACTCGAGAAGGTGCAAGCGAAGTGACTTGACGGGTTACAATAAGAGGTGAATTGTAAGCAACGGCGAGTATCCAATGCATCAAATCAATAGTACGAATAAAGAAAATTGTACTGAGTTTGTATCAGGCTTCCGATAACCGGTATACACTGCAGCATGCGTGCAAAACAGATTAGCAAAAGAACACGATCGCAATCGAAACCACTGAGAGAAGCCACACGGTCGTTGCTCAATACAATGCAATTTTAATGACAAACGATCAGTTCCTATTAATAAGTTAAGCAATTTCTAATTCACCTAATCCGTTTGCATTTACATTCTAAGCAAAACGTTAGTCAGTCCCACCAACACAGTGGTATAACCAATACAGCACATGGTGTCTGTGGAGCTGCGCACTTTGAGCGGCAATTGTTCATCTTGTGTGTATCTCTGCCAAAGAAACGTACTGTCTTGAAAATGATGCGGGACATGTTTGTTGTAGGAAGCACTCAGATCAAAATTCACGCGTAGAAGGTAGTGATTAACTAGCGTTTCAAGAGCAACGGATGGCTTCCATGCATTTGATGAAAATTCACAATCAGAAGCACAATGCCCCCATCAACAGTGCATTCCTCTCATCACAAATCATCAGAAAACACTTTCCAATGCATTCAAAAGCTGACCGATGCTTGAGGAAACACATGTACTTTCGATGTGCATCTGACCCCATGAACAGAGTCCGCATGGAGAAAATAAGATGAAGTGGTCTCTGTTGGCAGTAAGTCTTTGTTAGGAAGGACCATCGTAACTTATTCGGACTTGTTAGTGCGTGATACACTTCGAAAAGAAGGCATATACGATAAATACAATGACAGTTTAGCTTTAAAAATGGACACAATCCCTTCTTGATTTCCACGTTATCCTCCTCTTTTCTTGGCAGTTCGCATTTTGGTTTTCACACATTTGGTAGCGAAGCAATATGCTAGCTCACAGCATACTTACAGAACTATTCACAAAGTTAACTACATCCTATGGGTGTCAAATACGAAAATATGTTGTGAGTAACAAATGTCTCTTCACAAGTTTCATCGCTATCCTCCATGATGACATCTGTTTCATTGTTGATGTGTGATCTACTGTGTGCGTAGAAATATCGTCATCCAAGAAACATTTTATACGGTGCAATAACGATCAACCGAAATCCATTCGCAGCGGATAGCAGCTATCACATTCCCATACACTCTCAACTCGGCCCCTTCCGAGAACGAGCACTCGACTCGAGTATCGAACTCCAGCCACGCTTTCATGAGACAACCGTGTTAACCACTGCGCCATTGACCTCACATTAAGCACGACTGGATTATCAAATGTGAACGCTCAACCACTTCCACCTGTGAGTAACGATCAAGTTGCCCGACTGTCTCGAGAGGAGACACAGTAACTGTCTTGTTAACTCCAAGTTGAAGTCTTGGGAATCATTAACTTCAATCAGAACAGCCAGAGCATTACTCACAAACGGATGTGACTGGACTTTCATAGATGATGATTCAGTCGTGTCTAATGTGAATTCAATGATGCAGTGGTCAACATGGTTGTCTCAACAAACCACGGCCCCAGTTCTAGTCTGGACCGCGGCAAGTGTATGCACTACTAAAAGGTTCTTAAAACAGCGAAACCCGAGTCAAAAGGGACCGACTGGGAAGTCTATGGGAATATGACGGTTGCAATCAGTTGTGGGTAGTGTTCAGTTTAAATGAAAACTAAAAATACCGTACTATGCATCAATGATCAAAATCTGCACATCAGTCAAGCGTTCCACTATTGGCAAATCAAGCACACAGAACTGGAAATTCTAACGTGGAATTCGTTATGGTCCAAGACATGAGCATTATCTGTCTCCAAGTACTTGAGTCAGTTTTGTGAAACCAGTAAATCTTTGAAGCATACTTTCAAAAATCAGGTATACATATTTGGTTGACATCACCAAACCCTCCCTCTTGGTTGGCTGATTCATTTGTGATTACTTTGTACCCTCCTTACATACTGTGCATCGATGTCTGGCCTCATCACGGAATACCAACTTTGTCTATGGATGACACCGGGAATTAAAACGGTGAGTACTTAGGATTTTCCTCCTTGACTCAACTTCGCCACTCCATGAAATTCTCTGAAAGACAGGCGGTATATTTTTCTACACTGCGGGTATCCTGACAACAGTTGTGCAGCTAAGATGGTCTTTGATTTTATGAAAAGTTAATTTTACCCCTAAAAACCTACGCGAAGAATGACCTTCCGTTCCACTGATTCGTCGAGCAGGCACTGCCGAAATGCAAGAGCAGTTTCATAAGTTGTCTGAGCACCAAGATCCATATAAAACCGCAAACACATCCGAGCCTGAGGAACACAGGTTACATGTGTCCAATACACATCTTGTCGACTAGGGTGACCTGTATGGTGTATTTGATTATTCGAGTGAAATTCAGGCCCAATCTGTTTTCGGTTTGACATGGCACGAGGGTCTGATCAGCGTGCTGAAATCGTGTGTACTCAAACGCGCACGCGTGCTGCTTGCATCACGTGTGTCGTCATGTGATGAGTAGACTACCCCTAATTCCAGTACTTTCTAGATTCGTTGACCTTGAAGCGTTGGATTTTCTCACGTGAGGGTTGGCGCTTCAACCGCACACGCCAAGCAATCACACTGAGGCTGAAACCAGGTCCGAGCTACGCTGTCGCATTAGCGAAATGTGGTTTGCCAATCGCTGTCCTGTCCAATTAGTTGCTGTCCTTTCTCGAAATATATGTCGCCGGACAGGATATACGTGTCAGTAACCTCATGGAGCATGTCAGCACATCTTCGCTCCATCATCGCAGTATTTGAGGCATTTGAGCACTGTCACATCATCGTTGCCGATACCTTGGAGAGTTTTGTCAACGCTACACCATAGTATACATACACTAAAGGTGTATTGGAAGGGACTTGAATGATGA
>QNGE01003001.1:69164-82195 GCA_008508345.1 Paragonimus westermani | reverse complement strand
GGAAATTTCACATTTGGACTCTGTTACCCACCCGTCCCACTGTCTCATATGGAATCCACCAAATGATTCAGGGGATCGACTGCCCCGGCAGGATTTCTCAAACAGTTCACGCTGGAATCCACCAACAGTTGGGTCTCATCTAAATTCATAAATCTGCTGCACTACTTGTAAGGAATACTAATTTATCTAGACACGAATAAGTTTTTCGAAATGAAATACCTTCACTTACTGTATGGTGATAAGGCATGATTTCAATCTGAATTGATCAGTTTGAAAATGGTGGGTCAGTTTACACAAATTCGTTTATCTTTCAAAATTCCATCAACCAAACCTTGAAAAGGGTTCGACAATTACGGTGAGTTAGTTTATGACACAAAAATGGTTAGAACATCCCACTCCCCCATTGTGCGCTAACTTCAACGAGGACGAGATCGTAAGACTCTATGATGATGTTCACTTTAAACGGCCATACTACAACCAGTTTCCTGTTTGTGTGAACTCATCAGGTGGAAGTAGACTGAATGGGACACGAAACGGCAATCGCTCACGACAATAGCCGAAGCTTTTGTCTGCTCACCTACCAATCCTACGCGTTCACTGGACGAATAACTAACGGAAGCACACTGGATGGCGTCTCCGATAGGAACAGTCTGACTTACAACCATAATCCGTATCGTTTATTAAGAAAGTAGTGTCTGCAATTGTGTCTAAAATGCGGTTAACCTTGAGAATCTACTTACTAATGGATAGTTGACCCATATTATTTACAGTTGTGCGATGATTCCCTGTGACGTACTCATTTGAATACTGGATTGTGTTAACTAGTACTCAGTTTTAATGATATTCCGTTGAATGCCCACAGAAAATCAGTCACTCATTCTTATGTTGTCTTATGCGGGACTTAACAATGTCCTTCATTAAGAAAAGTTGTAGTCGTTCTACATAATACCCATCGATATTTATTATACACTTCATCTCAGCAAATGAATTTTATCGATATAACTGTGTGTCACAAGCGGTTGGCAGAGTATGAAATTTTATAAAAGCGAGGTTCAGATCGTCTTACTTGTCACAATTTCGGGGTGGACTCAGGTATCGACAACAGTTCTATATAAACCACTGCGACTGGTTAGAGGTAACATTAGTTTGTCTATATATTTAATGCTTAGAAAATAGCTAGATAGAAACGTTTTGTAATGAGCCGTCAGTACCAAAGTTATAGCAACAACAATCACTCTTTGCATCACGCATTCAATAGATGGGGAGATGATCCATCAGCGTGTTGAGAGAGGTAGCTACGTCTAAGCAGTGTCGTCGTCTATGAACAAACACTAGATGTGAGTAGTATTCAAGCTGTGAGGCTGAAATTCATGAGTGACCATTTTTTTCACGTTATTAAAATGAGCGATTCGGGATACAATAAGTTGGTAAATTTTACGTTCGTTTGCTTGATACAACCCATCATCTGGGTATGTTTTTGTTACAGCAGGTGTGTCTTTGCTCTCTCAACAAAAAGTGAATTAGATAAAGTGTTAATCTACCTGAAATAATCCGCCATTCATGTGATCTCACCTTTGCAAACAGTTGAGCGAGCACTTTTTGGGTACATGGCAGCTGTTTGATGCGTTCGTTTGTTCACTCTTAGTAACCTGGATGCTTGTACTCCTTCCACTGAGAGAGAAACTACGAAGATAAAAGAAACTAGGAAGAGGAATTTTGAACTATCGCACAGGTACTCTAACTAACCCGTAAACTGGGGATATTTTGGTTCAAATGAGATACTGACTTGTTACTAACGCTTACCGAGCACCTTGATTATCTGATGTTACACTTTTGGGTAACAAAAATGAGACAACAAACTCTTGAAGAATGTCTACTAGAAGTTAGAGAAACACTCTGTCCCCGTGCCACATGCTGCGCAGCGACTTGAATGATCCGACATACCAGTCGGTTCGTAAAGCGTGCAACGAAAATATACCGATATCTTTTTCAACTATTCAAGAAGGATTCCAGAGGAGCACCCAACAATGTGAATGTGATAGTTACACGACAATCAACCACTTACTTTTCAAACTGTAACTTCAAGACAGCATTAGTTAAAGAAACAGCTGCGGTAACAGCTGCATCGATTGCGGATTGGTAGAGCAAAATCACACTGGCTCGCTTGTAAGCGACCATGGGACTCTATGAAGTGTGCACTTTAGCAACAATGAACTAATAATTTCCCCCAAAAATTTCGTACTCATCATCATTTCATAGTTTAGTTGCTTCAATTGAATGATAGAATTTCATTGATTCATGCAAGCCTTCTAATTGGATTTGTTCTCTGAAGCTGAACTGCCTTCTCTCTGAAACATTTTTGACATTTGTCACTCCCACACAGTGTAGACAAGCAAGACCGTTGGACTAACTTTCAAGTACTCAGAACCTCTTCATTCGTATTCTTTTCGTACAAGAGTTTATGTTGACAGTGCACACAAATTTATTTACCTTCTCCGCAGGTGAATGCGTTCATGAGTACTTAACACTGTTTTGAGTACATGTTAAGTAAACCTCGGCTGATGAGCTTGACAACTCTGCTAGCTTCTCGACCATAATACTGAGGGTTGATGTGGTCTCCCTGTCGTTCTACGTATCTGGCATTTCAATCTTGTTAAATACTCTTTTCGGATTCCCTTTGCTATGTGCTGAGTAATCCTTGATAAATCTACTAATTCAAGTTGCCGTCCACCTACTGGTGTCAAATTACGATCCCCCTTTTGCTCTAAATAGATGCATTCTGTTGGCCTTCCGGTGTTTTTCTACTGTGAGGCATTCAGTAATTATGACTCACTGGCCCACAGTTAGGTAACTATGCATTTTGCCACGTTCCCGTTTCTGCACCAGCGAAAAATCCCTATACATTTACTGACAGTAAAGAGTGCTCGGTTGGTTCAAAGTGAAATGACGTGGTAGTAACAAAAATGAACTGACAGTAGGTTTTCCAGTTTATCCAGTACGAGTGAGCGGCTAGTATGAACTACAGTGGGAGTGACTTCTACCAGTTTTGTTCACACACAGGGATCCAAGCGACTTAATTTGGAACTGCAACTCTCAGGTTGTGCAAAGGTGACAACAGTTCACAAAACATGGAACTTAACAGTGGACGTAATGGGGGTGGTCGCTAACGATGGTTTGCGCGTTGAAAAGGCAGTTACTGTAAGGGTCTATGAGTAACGCACTTTCTCCATGAGATTTACATTTCTTTTCGGAATCAAATGCTTTGGCGGAATGTTCCACATAAGAAGGTGGTCAACTTGGCAGGTAGAGCAGAATTTTTTTTATGTAACCAGGCTTAGCAGTTTGCACAAATGTATACCCTAATTTCGTCAGTGAAGTGGAATCGTGTCAAAAATACTGAACTCACTAGGCTATTTCAACTTGTGTCGTATTACTTGAACCCGTGGCGTTCTTTTCCATTTAAACTTCGATGGACAGTCCATTTGGAATTGAAATCGGGATTCCGTGTCCTCACTGCTGAACACGTGTATTTGGATTTCGATAAACATTCAGTAAAAGAAACTTCATTCGCTGGAGTTTACTGGAGAAAATAATATGCTTGCTGTCGTGTGCTTTCTATACCCGCATCTTTTCTCGTCTATTCTCTTATTCTGTTAAATGTTCTGCTTTATTGCAATTTCGAATATGTCTTATGAAAACTGCTCACCTATTTTCTACCTATTATCAAACCAGTTGTCGGTTCATTCAACCATATCAGTTGGTTTCTGTAGTTACTTTAATTTCCTGAAATACTGTGTTTTTAACACGAAGAAGGTCTGTCAGCATGAAATAAGAAGTCTCTATCCAATAAAACATAAACGCTCTCTACTATCGTACACTCAGAGCAGCTCTGAGATTTTCGAGTGGTTGTATCAGGCCTATGATGCACATCATATTGTGGTAGACTATCAAACCGAAGGTGCCAGTGTTGCAACCCTCGGCGAAATATCCTAATGCGGTGCACCCAAAATCCAACAGCCAGCGGATCGTGGACAGCATGAGCGATCGCAACAGTCATTGCTCAACTAGATCGGACCAACAGACGAGATATGGCAGGCAAAATGGGATGGATGACCAGATCAGGGGCTCGATTATTCCAACACTCGGTGCAATGGCTCGACACGGTCGTAGAATACAGTCAAAGCCTAGAATGGATAGGTTGCGGACGACATGAGCGAGCAGACAAACTATCGCCCAACGAGATCGGACCAACCGACAGGGAATGGTAGGCGAAAAACCGGTTCACACACGCGAGAGCTCTATGACATGACAATCACCGAGTTGAACATTAACGACTGTGCTTTGTTGAACGCTTTTTCGCTACAACATGGATATCTGTAGCCACCAGATTTTCTCTAATGTATCAAGGACAGAGACAATAATGGTATCTTAATTAAGGAGTGGGATGGTCGAAAAACAGGTGATCAAATCAGTTATGTTTACCTTCTGAATTTGGAATAGTCGCTCAAACTTTACGAGATCAAGCAATTTGGAAAAATAACTAGCTTATCGTATAAGTTTTGTACTCACATCGCCAGACGATGCCATGAGCGATTAAATGTATATAGTTTTACTGTTCTTATAAACGGCCGTGATATTACTCACTATTTTCAGGTCTATAAAACATTAAATGATGGATTGTGCGTGCTGGTATTACGCAGGACGGTAGTAAGTGAGTGAGCTCATACACACTCACACTATATTTTACTATGCACCTCCTCTTTCACTAGATAACCCTTAGACATTCAGTATGGTAATGTTGGATTTTTAACCTTGAAAATTAGGCGCGTAAGCATAAAAACCGTATTGACAGTAGGGTTTTTACAGACTGACATGAATACAAACAGATTGGATGGACAGCTGAACTTTGTGGTTTCAAGCTAAACAGAATGTGATATGTGAGGTTTTGGTACTTTTCGAAAATAATCTGCTCTGTGCAACTTTTTGCAAATGACGCAAAGTACCTTTGTCTTATCTCGAAAGGTAGTATAGCACGTATCATCCGATTGCCTCCTTCGAATGAAAAATTAATTCAGGACATAACATTAAAACCGAACATCTGATTGTAAAAAGGTGAGGCCAGACGGAAGAAAAAACACTGTAAATCAGGTGACTGTAGCTTGCCACTGGAAAATATATATATATATGTGCGTTTACAACTGTGATACACGGCATGGTTTCAAGATCATGCATACTGACGAACACATTTTCGGCAAATTGGTAAGAACACTGACCCCATACTTGTGTTTACTTTAAAGTAGTACATTTTACTTCCGGAGATTGCCGCACACCATCAACATAGACGGCAATATATCAGTGGTTCTCCCCGATGCTTAAGTGTCACACAACCATGAAGAGGGAATAAACAAACCCTGTATAGGAAGTGAGAAAGATAAAAATAGGAGATGAGAAAGGACCTAACTATTAAAAACGGCTACGTCTACATTCAAACATGCAAAATCAAGTTGCTTATAGCTTACAAACAAACAACCGAGCTCTAAGTGAGAGTAACACGTCATCAACAAGACAGCTTCTTTACGGATTTCACTGCCCCGCGTCAGTAGATACACTCACTTCATAGATAACTCGGTCAAACAACGACGAAATTCACGCCAATGAGCTCAATTAGCCGCCATCTCATCCAAACTGTCTAGCCACTGACTCTGTGAGTCGCGAGGTCCCCAGCCCTGGAGTAACTTTTGTGAATAAACTGGACAATTTTGCAATGCAGTGAACTCAGGCTGTTGGTCAAGGTGACTGAGGTCTCTCGCATGTTTGGTGAGAGGCAATATGGATACACAGAAGTAATTAACTCGTGATCACAAGTCGGAAGTTAAACGACGACAACTGCCATCCACTTTTGCGAGACTGACATTTTCCCTGACCAATTTGAAACGCTTCAAGCTACGAGACTCTAGTGCAGTTTTACATAAGGTTAGACTACAAGAAAGAACTACCAGAATGAGAATACAAATCTCCGCGGGCGTGGAGCTAATGAGATCGAGCTAGGTCGAAACAGTTTTTCAAGGTTTCGTTAGTGGTCGATGGGAAAAACCGTTTAGTAAAACTCTTCCACAAAAATGGACACTGTTTCTGCCCTGGTTTCCGCCTTCATTTTATGCCTAAAGTTTGTTAGTGAGATGTAATTATATTATCAGAGAGTGAGTCAGACAAGGTGAGCAGTCTAACAAAGCCAGACAGTCTTCATTAACCCTTTGCATACATGTTGCTTGTTCTAGCCAAATAACCCCTCTTGTCTATTAACGTGGTGCGTACGCATGTAACATTTTCTCCAACTCGAATTATCATCTAGTCAAGTCGTACCTGATTTTTGGCCCCAATCTGGATAACTTCAGAATTTGACGCGTCTCGACAGCATTTCATTTTGGTTATCAGTCGAAAGAGTAGAGATTTCTCAAACAAACGTCGCCATCCTCATACAGGTTTGGTTTTTAGCCGCGGTTTGATCCTGCTCAAATTCAATGCCGCTCAAAACCAGAAAAGAGTTAATCACTTGTAACTAACTTTCATGAAAGCATCAACTAGGATGGGTGATCATTGTTTAAATTAAGATACACACTAGTATGACAGATCGTGAGAAAGCAGAAAGTTGGAATATTAACGCACTGGCTTGCTAAAATTTCGCAGGTAACAGAAGAGGTCAAAATAAGGATACCGGGCATTATCAGACAACTGTGGATGAAAAATGTTTTCCAGGTGGTCATTCAATACCGATGCCCACCACAGAAGACACAGCTATTGAAAATTGCAAACGGTTGTCCATTTATACTCAGACTTACACACAGGTTTTATCATCCAAACAACCATCTAAGATGCAGGTGATTCAGGTCTGCACTGCTGTCATGCTCGGTTAATAAAACACCAAATCTTAATAAATAGCTCAATATCACCCGTGTTACAATGTCCAATGGAACCTCGAAGCCTTCTGTGGATGAATCAATTTGGGTCTTTGCCCAACTTGAAAGACCCACAAATGGGGCTAACAAGACTGCGCATGAAACAGCAATCTCCTTTGTTGCCCGGGTGACTGAAAACACATCAAGAACAGCAGATGAGGCAACAACTGCAAGTATAAGAAATACGGAGGTATTGATTGCAGACCGCACTAATAAATGTTTTCTCCATAGAAGGAAAAATCATCTGACTGACGTGCTTTTAGGTTACAAGCAGTCTCCCGTCAACTGCGCCACCAAGAGTCATTTGTTTGAACATACATAGAAGGAGAGGAAGAACACACTCAGAATGAATAACCTGATATACACAGAAAGCTGGCCATCTTCGGTCTGTGGATGCGAACATCCACATGTACATTTTAGTACTCCTCCTTTCGGAATAAATCACTATAGACCAGTGGTAATAGTAGGCACTACTCAGGTGCTTCAGCAAAGATGAAACTCGACTCCAGTGTACCTATGTGATGTGAGTACGAATGTAGCAGTTAGATGTGAACGGTGTTCAATCTGTAACAGATGAACCCATACCAGCAAACAGTGTTCACAGGTTTACCCGTTTCTGTGTTTCCAACTTCACAACTAAATCTAGTCATGGAGCCAGCGATTGGAATCAACAGGCGAGTTACTATGTCACCTGTGGAGGAAATCAGGCAATCTGAGAATTACTCACAAGCATTTATGTATGATAGGCTGGTTGTACCTAGTGTGAGGCCAAAGGTCCAGTGATCAGCACGGTTGCCTCATGAAACAGGGTCGGAGTTCAAACCCCAAATGCAGCAGGAATATGCACTACTGATGTGCTTTAACATGCGTAAAACTCGAATCCAATATTCACTTTTCAAAGATGTATGGAGGAGCATTTATGTGAATGTGAAAGTTGTTGGTCAAACCTCAGTGACTTCCAGTTTATATCAACCGGATATACTAGCTTTAGGCACACGGTTGTTTGCCGACGCAGCTATACGCGGTACATTCATAGCGTGGGCCACAGGGCATAGTTTTGAATCAGTAATCCTTTGATCTCATTGTGTTAAGGAAGTAGGACATTTCCTCATTCAGATTTCTTGGAAGGCATTCAAGCAGAGAAGCTTTCTAGCTGGCTGCACGTTCATGACACAGATGATCAGTACAGATTTGAACACACTGAATCAAAAAGGCTGACTTTTCAAGGCACTTTGAGCAAGACGGCCAGAAGAATTACAGTAACGGTTGGTAGCGGACAACTGAATAATACTAAACAGTCAAACAAATCAGCACAGATTTTACTCGTCGAGTTTATAACAGTTTAGATTTTGAGAGGACAAATGATAGCTGGATATTGCAGCACCACAAAAATTTTGTAAAGTTCTGAATCAAGCGTGACGAAGTTGAGTACGTCATTACGGAACACATCACAACAAAACACCTACAGACACAAAATAGGCCAAGGAAGTTTTGTGAACTACACAATCGGCCATAAGTAAATGACCAATCAAAATGGCAAGAGATAGACCATTGAATTGCTACTCCGACCGACATTTACCTACCATAGATAAAACATTTTTTCGGCCTTCAGACCATAAAAAATAATTCTGAAGATATGCGAAACTGTCTTCTGTAACAATGATTTGGAGAACAGAAACATTGCATTAGGATTTGGTAGAGTGTGAATTGCGCTATTCGTTACACTTGCCATTGTTTAAATGGTAGTTTGTAGTTCTTTAACTGTACACGAAACCGAGTGAACGCGAAACGTGACTGTATACGTTTTGATTGTTAATGTATGCTTTTGCATATGTGAGGTGATCGCTTAATTAGGTCTACTTTCTGACTCCAGTGCGTTCCAACCAAACAAAAACCATTTCGTAGAACACCCACGAGAACGGTTAAAACTTTCTTGATACGGGGAATATATATTCTAGGAAGCTGTGTTAGCCCATCAGGTGGACTCAGTCGTGGAAAATCTGTCTTGGCTGGACTCAACCCAGCTACAGGAACTGACCTGTCACATAATTTCAATGTTCAAATATTTAAGAAATCTTTCTGGGACAGTCACATTTCAGGGTCATATGGTGGATTCCAAACCACACAATGGGATGAGTACTTAAGAGATTCTGGAAGTCAATTCTCTGGACACTCGGCGTAGCTTTGTGGCTCAGTTGGTAGAGCCATTACAACGTCTAAGAGTTCCATCTCTGACGCTGTTTCGAGTTCAGCCAACAGTGTCCACAAAACTAATTCTTCTTAAAATTAGCAAGTCTGTCAGACTACTTACCCCTGCCACAATTACAATTTTAGTTCTACGTGACCTTAAAACACTGATTACGGAATCTTTCGAGCTTCAATACAGCAATACTGATGGTCTGTAACCACAACCTTCAAGTTCAGGACGATATTACAGATCTGTCAAACAAATAACACCACATTTGCAGGAAATGAATTGTAGACGTGGCTCACACGCACATATACAAATAAGAAACCGGTTTTAAATCCGGGTAGAATTCATGGTGATTTATCCATTACCAATGGGAAATTCACCAAGTCAATTACCATATTCTAGCAAAATCTCGTAATATGAGTTAGACCTCTGTCACTTTCATGGATATTTCCTGTTTGTCGTGGAAACGAGAACCAGTGGATTCTTTCTGTCATCTTCAGTCATTCATAAACATTGTTGCCTTCTTCGTCAAATTCGGATGTTACTTTCCGATTTCAGTGTCGTTCTCTGTTTTGTATTTAACCACGTAGCTGGGACCATTACATAAAACCAAAAGTACACATTTTAACCAATTTCGAACATCAAGATAAGGATCCGGACAGAGGAATTCAATACTGTAGAGCTCAACCAGACGGCGACTGAAAATAGGAGGGCAGAAAGTCGAAAACTGTAAACTTTGAGAACAAACCCAACCAGTAACTTTGATAACAGGGGATAATGCAGTGTTCGTTGCGAGAGGCATTTAACGCGCAATAGCAAACTGTGTGTTTCTTGCCGGCGTTAGACTGGAATGTGCTTCCGTACCAACTGTATCAAAAATAACCGAGCTAGGCTCATAGCTTACTTGTTCCATTGAATGAACTGAAATGTGAACGGACTGAAAATATTGTAGGAAACCTATTGCAAGGATCACTAACAAAATTCGTCACTTCACCTACCTTGTTGACATCGATCTCACCAGTGAGTATTCTCGTGCAACCTAAAATCTTTGAACTAGAATGGCGATATTAGTTCTGCTGTCAGTGACTGCTATTGCAAGCCAAAAATGTGCAGTACTAGTTTAAGCTTGGCACAGGTCTGTTCTTGCACCTCCCATTGATGGAGACATGTTAAAACTAGTGAGTAACTGTGTCTGCATAGGTGGACGTATGAATGCTTGTGGAAGTTTGAGTAAAATGACCAAGTCACGCATCCCGCTTTGTAACGTAGTTGTGAAACTTGCCCCACTCGATTAGGTGATGTTAGCCGATTATCCGTTTTTGGCGTTCGCTGACTGCGTGCGATTGCTTTCACGTGATGAAAGCAGAACGTCAACAACAAGACAGTGGAAAAGTGTATCTTCATAGCTAACACTCCGAACTTCCCTATATCTAATGCAGCCTTCCGCATCGATTTCGTTGGATCGGACATATGCCTCGTACTCCATTGCACAGCCTGACTAGTTGATCCTTACTTGTGGAGCCTGGGATAAGCTATAGTAGACGAAGGGGCAACCAGACAATGACGCAAATGATGATAAAGCCGGCATCCAAAACCCCAACGAGTATCGCCGTTTGGGAACAAGTCGACCAGGAATAGCTAAGGTACGGGACCCTGTCCCACGTGCATCCCAATCGTAATCAGCAGCGCATGTGTACGGAATTACCTATATCCTGCGCATATCCAAGTGTTGGTCGCAATAGTAGTTTTGCAAACAGCCCTGCAATATCATACATTCCCTATAGTTGGGCCTTTCATTACATAGTAAGCGTACTTTCGAAGCACCGATCATCGACCAGTTCGTGAACTCTCACCAGGCATCTCAGCAGATCGATGGTCGAGATGGTGGACCTCAATGATTTTACCGTAAATCGAGGTCGTCTGTGCAACATCCGTTCAGGAATTATCCGGACAGCATCACGGTAACAGAGCTAACGGACGACAGTCACACAATCGAGTTTGCAAATAAACCATTGGGGAACCTCATTTGGACCCTTCCACCTCAATCCCAAGATCTGTTCAGCTGGTGAGTCAATATGATGAGACTCTAAGCAGAACAAATTTGTGTAATCCGGGGTTTCCAGATGAGCGTTTGCAGAACACAGCAAACCACAGTTTGGAGTCTGCCAGTCGCAAAGATGCAATTAAAACCAATCACAATTCTCATTATTACCCCGATGGAATTGGGCAAACAAGTGTCAATCAGGTACCTGCCCATGTCCCAAGCACTCCGAGACTCCAATATGATTAGTGCCAACGTTTTCACGTATTGTCATTTATAAAACTACAAGTAATCTGAAATGAAATGTCCTGTAGTTTATCCGCGTCCAAGCAAGCCACTGGGTTTGAGCTACTTTAATGCTGACTGTTTCACGATTTCGAACGTCAAAGTTATATCAAATTAGAAGGTTTCTGCGGACTACCACCTTCATATTAGCACTGATAGGGTCAAATTTACACGCCAAACTAACTGTTGTCTGGCAAGCGTTAGACTGACGTCACCTGTGAATTACGTTTACGTTTATCGACATTTTGGCTGCTCCAAATACAACAGCAATGGGACCAATGACGGTTAGACAAACCAGTCTGTCTTCGGTTATCTAGGCGAATCGCTTGAGCGAAAACAGTGCGAATCACGTGACCAAACTATGACTTGGGGTACTGCTGCCAACCCCACGATAGACGACCCCAACATGTGGTATAGTTTTAATAGTGTCAAGACTGATCGTGGTTGGGCACTCCACAATTCAGTTAGCAGAGCACCCGTATTCCCTCCCGATTCGCATGGGCTTCCTTGCAACAGGGTTGCAACGACACGCTGATGTGATGATAGCCCACACACGTCCAGGTCGATATAGCCAGCCATATAAAATGGTCTCACACGATCACATTCGGTCTGGTCAACAAGCATCTCACGAATGCCAGTGGTCGATCGATATCGTGTCAGCGCAACTGGTTTGGCATTTATGCAAGCTTTTGAACTGCCAGCTGGTCAGAAATAAATCGGTTTGTGTGGTGCAGGTATGTAGATTTCGGACGGTGATCTCGGATAAAACTGAAGTTACGTGAACGATTACCACGATGGACATGACTACCAGTTAAGATTAAATGGAATTGATCCAGATGTAACTGATGTAAAACGCCTCTTACAAAATTCCACTTCTTACACAATAATCGCTGACGCAGATAGAAGAAAACACACTTTAACCAAAACAGGTTCGTGTTTTCACTAGTTCATCTCCAAGTCATTTGTGGTCAAAATATGTACAAGAAATAATAATGAGAAATATTCATGGTCAAGAAGATGCTTAGACCATTGAGTGTGACCGACAAACTGACAATGGATGAGGCTACTTTTAACCAATTGAGTGACTAGTCTCTAACCCCAGTAGTTACATCGCATGGACGAGTGGTTTTTCGTACCGACTGTGGTGTCTAGGTCACTGCCTCGCGAAAAAATGTGGCGCAACCTAACTGTTGTTGAGGCAATCCCAATCCGGTCAAGCCTTCCGGAGTTCAGTTCGTTCATACCCTGGGATTGTCCTGGACGAGCACGTATATCTTACTGAAGCGACAGTTTGATCTCCCTTCCCGTAACTTACCCAAATCAAGTGTCACGGATTGGTTGTGGGTGTATTCATAACGAAATGTTGTTTGCTTTTTAACCAATCGTTTTGTCTCTTGTTCATCTTTGATCAATAAATTACCACTAGAAACTCGATTTTACGTAATTGTACTGACCAAAAAGAAAGACCAGTCGCACACTTATGCTGGCCGAAGTTTTGGTTTTTATGATTTCTACGGAGTTCGCAATTGTTATCCACAACAGCTGAATTGAAAGA
>QNGE01003001.1:33468-52893 GCA_008508345.1 Paragonimus westermani | reverse complement strand
AAGGCAATTGATGAACAATATGACCTTGTAAAGTGTCAGTTGGAAAGCATAGTAATGGCTTACCAGCTAGGGAGACGAAAGTAGAGCAAAATCCTATTGGTGAAAAAAGACTCCAGACTTCGTTGGGTCTGGACCGTGAGCATCTAACCACAGATATTTGATGCTTGGGTTGATTTAACTGTGGACGAAATCTATATTCTGAGTACCCACTGAAAACCGCTGTTAACTTCTGTACGAAAAACTCCGGGTCGTAATACCTGATGAATACCTAACCAAGGTAGGCTGCAGCATCTGGAAGGTCCGTCAACATTGTCTGCTGTCTACTGGGAAACCGCAATGAGAAGAGTTCTATGTGTGCATTGGCAGTGAGCTCTTTCTAAGTGTTCCGCAATGATTACCTGGAGATTTTGCCAGGTCCGGTTTAGCAAAATATATGTTTCCACTGGGTTACCGCTAGCAGAAGTTTATTCTCAAGAAGCTTCTGTGTCCAGAGTGAAACGTTACCAGTACAACAACTTAGCGATTGCTCACAGGTTGTTCAGGAATTACAGATGCTCAAACGATCGCAAGCATAGTCTAATCAAAACCATATCACTTTTTGTCTCGCGGGATAGACTGGGGTCCTCCAAGCCAACTGTCATTCGCAGCATAAGCAACCTGGAAGTGTTGGAAGTTGCCGTTGCTCCAAAAAGACCGGTCCACTCAGTTTCATCCTCTTACATCCCTGCTTCGAATCTTTAACTTTCCAAGCCAAGATAAACTGCAAATTGTCAAAATATCGTATTGATCGCAGGAATGCCCGAAGAGCTCTCCTGCGAGCTGGCCAAAAGTGCAACTTTCTTTGTTAAGGTTGGAGTAAAAAATTGTCAATCCGTTCAAGTACCATTGTAGATGTGTCCGGTGGGAATGTTCAGTGACGCTCACAACTAAGTCATCGATATGGGAATACACGGAATTTAAACCCTCGCCAATGTTATTGATGAAACACTGAGGCATCGTAATCAAAACAGCGTACATGAAACTATAAACGGGCTGCAGCTTTCAGATTTTCTTTGACAGCTAGACTCTGACTATATGCGTATGATCCTCGAGTGAACCGGCAATTACGTCCTGATATGGCAAACGATAGAAGCCAACAACGTTCGTTTTCAGAATCTCTGTGGACATCAGTAAAATATTGCTTCCTTCTCTACATCCTTCCCCTTCCTCGTTTTGCATAACCCTTTGTTCTTCTCATACACTACGATCCGTTTGCCACCATGTGTGGCCTTTCTTGTACTAGAAATATACATATGCCCATCAAAACAGAGGCAACACAGAGTTGTCTGACCGTTATGGTCCGTATATTACACATAAATATGTATATGTAATGGAGGATACTGTGGTTATATATTGTTCCGAGGTAGCAGGCACCGCAGGTACATTTGGTTTAATAAACACAATTAAAACTGCCCAAAATTTGTTCGACCATCCTCCGTGGGAGGTAGTAGTATCGATTTTGTGGTGGCCAGTAATCGCAGTCTTGATTTCGCATCATCTCCATCGCCAGCCAGAGGAAAAATGGAATTGGGTCCGCTGTCCATGGGAACATGTAAAATTCTGACCGCCTTGCACACAGGTCCGCAAGCTTCGGATGAGTCCACTGCCATTTGAAGGTATGCTATGGATTAGTCAACACCGATCAGGTCGGAACTGAATGTGACGCGACCACTTCGATTGTTTGGAAGCGGCTTCTTGTCAGTCGCTTGTTGACCACTTGCAGACGCCATTGAACTTCAAGATCCGACTAACCATCCTTATCGGACCCTACGGATTTTCTCCATTCCCCTTTGTGTAGTGCATGAGAAATAAACTCATCCAGTAGCTGCGCAACGAAGAGTTGGTTGAGCTCTTGTTGTTGATATTCGTCCTCCAAATTGACGTTTCTCTCATTCAGCATGAAACCACACGGTAAACTGATTAGTCTGAATTGTTTGAAGAAGCAGGTTTTTCCAAGCCTGTGATACACACCACGCAGCGTAACACTGCCACAAAAGGATCATCGGTGCACGCACAACCATACCGGCTTGATACTGCAAGATTCCAGATAACATGGGCTGAATTTGAACACATGCTTGCATCATCCAGTCCCCAAGCAGCAATTAGTCATCCCCGTTGCAAATGGTACCCAAAACGTCTCTCGGTGATTGGAAGCCATGTGGTGATTATCGCGCTTTGAACGACGCAACAACTCCCGATTGTAATGCAATACCGTACACTCAGAATTTTGCATTGGGACTATCCGGTAAGAACGTGATTTCTAAATCGGAACTTTCCCGGACGCACCATCACATCCCAGCTGCACCGGAAGATATTTCCAAAACAGCTGTAACCACGCCAATCGGGCTATAGGAATTTCTCCGCATGCAATTTGGGTTATGTAAAAAGGTACATGCATTCCAGAGTTTCAATCACGAAGTTTTACGCAGATTGAATTTCTCGTATGCCTATTTGGGTAATGCCTTGATTGCCAGTGCATCAATAGCAGAGCACCGAATATATGTATGCGAATTTTTGCAACCATTTCAAAACCACAGCGTTAATATGAACGCATCCAAGTGCCAGACGTTTTAACGCTAGATTTTCTGGGGCACCGTATCAGTCCCTCAGGTGTATCACCTTTACCTGAGAAAATCAGTGCAATCACATCCTTTCTGTTGCCGTCCACAATGAAGCAGCTTCGTCGCTTTCTCTGAACGATTCACTCCTATCACCGCTTCATTCCGAACTGTGCTGGTACACTCGCCCCCGTTGACAGATGTACACAATGGTTGTAACAAAACGACCACGTTGACCACACACGCAGTACAGACACTCGAGTGTTTTAAGTAAAGCTGTAGACCTCTATTATCTGCATTTTCATCTCTCAACCCGTCTGCTTCTCATGAACGATGCGTCCAATTCAGTAATCAGCCGTGTTGTCCAGCAGCTTGTGGATGATGAACTTCAGCCGCCTGTCTTTCTTCCCATACAGGCTACAGACAGCACAAGCGAAATAAAGCACTATCGGGTGCGAGCTACTTGCTCTCTATCTTGGCGCCAAACATTCCTGATATGTATTCAAAGGCCGGCATTTCATGATTTTTACCAACCACCAACCAATGGCGCATGCTTTTCATGCCAAGCCCGACAAACACACTACAAGAGAGACACGACACCCAGATTTCATCTCCACATTTTCGACAGATATAGGGTATGATAAAGACGTCACTACGTTCCGGAGTCCCTCAGGTGTTTAGCAACTGAACACTGTCTCACCTAGGTAAGCGTTCTACCGCCAACCCTATTGTCATCTACTTCGTATGACTACTAAATAGTAGACTTACTCCTATTGACTCAACAGTACATACATTGTCAGCCGAGTAAGGTCCCCAAACACCATCACAAATCTAGTCATGATTTCGCTCCCCGAAGCACGATCCAGCCATGTGCACATTGACACTGTTGGTGCCTTGCTCCTTTCAAACAGTTTCACGCATACTCTTACTGTGCCCGATGACTTACGGCTGTCCACCTTAAAGTCACTTCAGTCGAGACAGTGGCAAATGTAGCTGTCGAACATTGGACCTCAAATTTCGACGTCCCTTCGACCACAACAACGGATCGTCATACCCAATTTCAATCTTGTCTGCGCCGCGAATTAAGGCAGATTTTGGGTTGTGTTCACATACGCACAACAGCATACCACCCCTGTTCAAATGGATTATTGAAACGCTTTCACTGCCAGCGTCATTATCAGCCCAGAACGACCGTGAAAAATGGAGTGAAATGCTTCCATTAGTTTTACTTAGTGTTCGTTGTACCGCTGAAGAAGACAATAGTAGCACGGCAGCAGAACTAGTCTACGGAACTACTTTCCATCTACCTAGAAAATTTGTGTATTTTTAGATGAGACCCAATTGTGAAAAGTCAGGACTTCGGTTGGATTCGAACCAACGACAGACACAGCATGCCACAACGCGGCAAGCGCTTTACCAGCTGAGCTACGAAGCCACACCAGGAACTCGGAAATTTCATATTCGGACTCTGTTACCCACCCGTTCATATGGAATCCACCAAATGATTCAGAGGATCGACTGCCCCGGCAGGAATTCTCGAACAGTTCACGCTGGAATCCACCAACGCCACTGCTCAGCATAGAATTTGTATATCCTGCGCCTACACCAACCCCGTCTGCTAACCATATCGAGCGAATTCGGGAACACATGGCTGACGTTCACTTGACACCCACACGCAAACATCTGTGCCGGGACCAAAAGCCGTCGGAGTTGGACAACTGCTCTTCTGAATCCACGCGTAATGACGCGTCGCGGAAGCCACTGCAACTACGCTGATGATCCGTCTAAATAGCAAAATACTTTGTGATCGACAAGCACTTTGAGCACGACTCCACTTCTGTCGATCGTCTCAAAACTGCGTTTGTCGACCAAAACAACCCCATCTCGAAGAGCCCAACATCTCTAACGAAGCTCCCGCGTCTGACAGTCTGGAAGGAACCACTCTTGACGTTAATCCTTTAAGTTCCATCAGTACACGCATAGGCAGCAGAATATACTTCCCTAAACACCTGGCTGACTATGAGCCGCAACTCCTTTTTTATCGAACGCCTTCTTCTGCTTGTACTCACAAATGCTCTGGTGGTTTACTCCATAGTAGTCTAAGTACATTTTGTTCAGTATATATATCTATATATATATATATATATATATATATGTGCATATGAAGTTGCTATACATTGGGATCGACTGAACGAAGCACACGACTGGACTTGTATGATACCATAAATGAGATCAACAGCAGACTAGCAGCAAAAGTTGGGAACCACTCGAGAACGTGTCGCATGACTCACAAAGACACGACACACGAGCAAAAAAACGGACAGAATACGTCCTGTGAACTTTCTTGATAACACAGATGCAATACATAAACAATTCTTCAAATTATTTTACGCATCATACTCTAGACAGGTCGGCGAAATCTCCCAGCCACCACAGTAGCTGACAGGTAACTCCACTTAGCCACTGCTAACTCAAAATATCCAGATATACCTAACCATTGTTTCGGATCACGCCAACCACACACACTGCGAATTTTTATGGGTCCACTACAACCACTTAGTAAATTATTTTTTTCGGACCATACATTATCATTAAAAAAACAAACAAGGAGAAAAGGACTAGAGGATTAAACGTGTGGAAATTGTTTACACTTCAAAACAGCCTCACACTTTGGTGTACCCCTGACTTAAGCGGTGAAGATGACATAATAGCCATTCTTTTTCAGTACTCTCTGACGTAGTATATGTAACTGCTATCAAGCCTGCTACGCTACCGCTCTAGCCGAAAATACACCAGCATTAGTTTCAGCCGTCCCTTTCTTTTCTTAGGTACTGCAGTTTCTTTTTTTCGTCCCGCTGTTTCCCCCACCCCTTGATCTGATTTCCATGATGTTTATTCAGAACACTGGACGACGTTCAGAAGCGAAAATACTCCAAAAAGTATGATGATTAAAATAGATCAAGATGCATGTTTTGGATCTCTGCACATTTCACAAAGTTAACAGAGGTTCCCGAATCTCTCCAAACTTTCTTAACCCGTCAGAACTCTCCATTGATGTGGACCACGCGTTGCGCTGGAGTAGACGTGGAAATGAATGAATGTGTATACATGGTCACCACTAATGTTCAATAACATGGCTAAAGCAATAGTTCAGTGCTCGTCACACTAAGTCGCTTTTTCCCCAGGTACGCAATTATCAGACACGAAAAACAAAAAGCCGTTGGACAGAGAGACAAAATCTTTATTCGACAAAATGTACAAGTGGTCTCTCATAGCGTTATAAACAGTACCGACACGCGAATTAACTAGAGAGGCTAGAGGCCGGCCGTCGACGAGCGAGTAAACCGGAAGAATGTGACACGTGTCTTTCGGGTTCGCGCCAGTCTCATGCCATGCAGACAAACAATCGGACAGCATACATCATGCGAGCTTTCTTAATAGCCTAGGTACAATATGCAACTATGAGTTTTGGAACTATTTAACGCATCATATCGCAGGCAGGTCAGTGAAATCTCCAGGCCGCTACAAGAGCAATTAGACGGATATATTCAGTTTGCCTAAGCATACGGATCGGTAATATTTGCAGCAGCAGCAGAAGACTCATCCTCTCTCTGTCTGTCTATGTGGCATGCGACTGGCCAGTCTAAACTAATTCAATATCTCCGGTCACCCCGTATCGCTTCGCTAGTCCGCCGATACAGTATAAGTGGTACTCACGAAACGGTAGTAAGCCCGCCATGTATACGGAACGAACTATTAAGATGGCATATCTATTTGAGGACCCGAAAAGTTGTATCGAGTTCATGGTGAGCTCATTGATCGATTAACACACAACCTGTAACTGGTTAGTAAGAGTTGGCATACCACGATCGGCTTGTTCTGATTACCGTAGTGTGCAATTCAAATAGACGTGCTGTTGAAGCTCCATGATTCCCACTCGGAAATCCCGTCACCACTCAGGCTCATCAGGTAGAAAGACCATAAAACGGGTACCTGCAAAATTTACGCTACAAGCTGAGACTTCCGGTGAACGTCCACAGGAATGAGGATCGAAGGTTGCCACACGCGGACGGTGTGACTAGAAACAATGTCATCTCCATCGAAAGTGCCTGAACATAGAAGTCGACGATGGTGAGGCATTATAGTTCCCAGAACCACCACATAACTAGTCCGAACTAGGATCATATGGCCAGCACGAGGTAGTGTGTCAATCCTCACCAATCGTGTGTTGTCAAACGAAGATGAGCAACAGCTAAGGGAACATGTAAGCTGCCCTGTAATTCAATGAACGCACTCATCACAGCCCGGCTGTCAAACCCTTTCCAGACGAGTACGAAAAAATTATACTTGTAACCATTAACGTGACAGCCACATTCCCTTCGATCATCCATTCATCCATAATGGATAGGAGCAAACAGTACCGTGTCCACAGCCGCCGTTCATTGAGGGAGAGAAGCGAAACACCGCAGAATAAAGGGAGATGAGGAGCGAATAAAACAGGAAGAACCGGGGAAGTTTCAAATGCAGGCACGTCACTAGCTAGAGCTTATTACTGTGTCGTGATCTGAGAGACTGCCAAGTCTCCAACTAAGCAAGGGATACTTAGTCGATCAACTCGAGGGAACAATGAGTGACATCGTTGCTGGTGACCACGCTGTTGCCTAAACGACTGTTGCTGATTTCATGGAACAACGTGAGCGCAGAAAACATCCACCTAGCACAGAGAGTATACAGCCCAGATGTCGGAGAATGTTTTTATTAGCATTTACCTTAAAAATCGCTGATGGGTGGCCACGTTTTTCACGTCACCAACATAACTGAAGTGAACTAACTTGCGCACCTAAGTCACGAAATAACAACGTTTTCAAGACTAATGACAATACAGATTGCAAAAAAATACAAACTCTTGTTCTGAACAACAACCGGACATCTATTCGATGCTACAGATGACGATCGGGAGAGACAACAAGCGTTTTCT
Organism: Paragonimus westermani; assembly: GCA_008508345.1. Taxonomy (NCBI): domain Eukaryota; kingdom Metazoa; phylum Platyhelminthes; class Trematoda; order Plagiorchiida; family Troglotrematidae; genus Paragonimus; species Paragonimus westermani. Next base: position 45,318 of record QNGE01003001.1, on the reverse strand, counting down.
TCATCCCTGCCAATATCTCACCACTAATACCGCTCAACTGAGTCCGATTCATACAAACCAACCTGACCACTCACCAAAATCAGCACATCTTTAGCAGACAAGTAAATCATAACAATGTCATCAGTAATACTCTCCAAGTCAGTCGCCCGGTTTACTAACGGGAAGAAATTTCGCCTTGAGAACATTGCAGTACTGAAGTGTAACTCCTACAACATTGCTCATGACAAAGTTGAACAGGAAAGGAAAAAACCGATATCCACAACGAATACCATCTGAAGCAATGTACATCCAAAAATAACCGTCAATACACTCTCAACCTGTTTGCAAAAAAGCATACGCGGCAGTACATTCGTTTGCCTCCGAAGCAGCAAATGCACTGCAATGACTTCCGACCAAATCGCCATTCGAATAAATCATCAAATACTGTCGGAATACGAGTAGTGGTGAATTAACGGGAATGCGTTTGTTTTTCAGCTGAACCAACAGATAGAAATTTGCACCAAAAACCACAAGTAACACAAACTTGTCATTGGTTACCACAGTAAATGTATCTTGCTAATGAGAGTATCAAACTTGTTGATACCACTAAGGTTTTTCTACTTTTGGCAATAACCAACGAATTTGGTTACCAAAACCATGGTATAAAGATCAGAACGCAGAACGTGGTCCACCACACTGTAGCAATTATGCATTCAATGATTTTGAACTCGTTTTGTTTTACTGGGAATACGGTATCGGTTTTGCGAGTGATGTACGATGTGAGAGGGTTGCTTTCATCAGATGTGAGATAGTAGTTTTGTAGATGATACTTAAAATACGGACCGAGTCGAACTCGATAGTTTGTTGCTCCACTGACTGCCGAGTTTTCGGGGGCACAACATGCAGCCGAACAAATAGCCAAACGTGGTTCTCCATCTTCGGCAGATTAAAACACGTCATATTATTTCCCTTTATCGACAGAGCAACGGTCATTCTTCTGAAGAGACCACTGACCAGATTGAGTGTTAGGGTTACTGGTGATTTTACATTGAAAAATGGGTATCGGCACTTTAAAAATTGACCAAACACGAATCAGACGAAAAAAACAGATTAAAAAACTCAACGTTGGCCATATTACCTTTCGGAACCCTGAGAAAATGGTGCACTAGATCAGATGGCAAAGCAGTCAGATGATGAACTAACCAGAAGCCACTGTTAGGCCAGATGCGAGTTAGCGTTGATGGTTACGTTAACTCATCTTAAACATCGGGTAACAAATCACATTAAGGCAATATGCGTCATTACGTCGCCCAAACCTAGCACTTTCCAAGACCGTGGAGTCAGAGACACAATTGTGCATCATTCGCAGCATCAGTACATAGTTCTGCGCACCCGCATTCAACTTCTGAGCATACTAACACACAGAACACAATCAAGCTAGTTCACTTGAACGTGCAAACGAGAAGGTCAAGTTTATTAACGACTCAGAAGACACCAGGCTAACGACTGCGCCAACATAGAAATAATCATGAAACGCGCTACCGCAATGAAACGACTCACAAAACCTTCCACCAGCTGTGAAATGCTGTAGTCAGTTGCTCCGACTTGGCTGATCAATCAGTCAGTATAGGTCATAAGGGAACGTGAACGCTTCGGATACTTAGTATTAAAACCGACCTACTCCATCAAAGCTCTACCTGGAACGCGGTTCGGTATGCGTAAGTAGCACGCTACAAAAGCTACTGTATCAAAGAGACAAGCGGACTCAGTCTAGATGTTCACACATGGTTGCATGGAATGGCGCACGGGATTAGGTGAGAAACGGTCAACTGGCTACGTTGTCAGGCATTCGTTGTATACGATGAGAATCCTATAAAACCTGACGACGCTACACTATGAATGTTCAGTCTGATTTGAACAACACAACACAAGACAGGTTGTTGCAGATAATAAATAATGCATGTGATGACAGAGCTCGAATGACAGTAAATGATAGAGCGTCATACATTGTGAGATGGAAGAACATAATCAAATGAGATCGAAGTTAGACATTATCCATGTTAGTATGGGGAAAATCAGAAGTGATAGTATCGAGGATTGAAGGGGAAGACTTGTTTAGCGATACCATTAGCCACCGGCGGCACAATGTGCAGGTGTTGTTGGGCAGGCTACTGTCTCGACTTTCGTCACACTCATATTGCGTGACTTGGGATTGCCCGCAGTTGGGAGTGACTGGAATATCAGAACTGAGTGGCATGTGCCATCTCCCAATCTGACCTGAATCAAGTAAATGATGTACAGACAACACGAGTAAAACTTACCAATACACGGTAATTAGTGCCCGCAACAACTTGCGTAGAAACCGAGAGGATTTCCATGTGTTCATTGTTATCGGAAGACCCTCGGAATTCGTTCAACAGCTACAAGGTAACTTGATGAGAACCAACACAAACAAGGGAAGACTCACAAAAGGTTGAAGTAAATTTATGTGAGACTCAGTAAGGGGGCACACTTCATGGAAACCGCCCATAAGGCCTCCTTCCAAATTTCCAAAAGCACTGACAAGCAGAACACAAACGATCGCAATCGACGTGAGGAACATTATGCAGCTGAAATGAATAGACACGAGTTTCACAGGTAAAAGCGAACAGGGACAAAGAGTTCAAAAAGTACAGCAATGACTATTTTTGGTGGATCGGTTAGATACTGCGTCATCAGAATGCGTCGGGTTCATGGATTACCTAGTGTTTGGTACACAGTTAAGAGTACATTAAGACCGTGATTAACAGCATGTGTTTAGTCCTGTTTATGTGTCGTGCTCCACATCCACAAACAATGTCGAGCTTATCTGATTCAGATGCCAGTTGCCTCAAGCAAGGTGTTGGAATTGAAACAGTCGAGACAGTCAAACTTGAATAACAGTACGCTCAACGAAAGAACTAGCAAGATAACGATCATGCTGTCGGTGGCCCCGACAGTAGAACATGAAGTGACAAATTGTTGGGGAGAATGAACTGTAAGAATAGATTAATGGTAAAAAAAGAGTGAAATATTACAGCATAGAATGAAAAATTTTACGAATGATGGGACATCACTAACTGCAACACACTAGCATGTTCGGAAATGTTTCGAACCAGCAGTAAAGACAGTGGAACTCTCATCAACCTGACAGATGGGATCTTCTAGTCTGTCACGGTGGAACGCCCAGGTCCATCATAGCGCGACTCTGACAATAATCACACTCAATGCCGTGTATTGCAGTAGACGCTTCGCAGGCACGCAGATTATGTTGTCCAGCCCAAGCAGTCTGTATTATAATGACACCTGTTATTCAGTACGAAATCGAAAACGCCCAAAGCACACGACGGGCCTCGGCGTTGTTCACAAGAGGAGCACATTGAAAGAAATAAAGGCGATCCAATATTGGGGATACACAGGCGTTCTGTAAAGAAATGCCAGATTTTTGAACGGCGAATTGGGATTGAACGCACTGTAACTTCCCAAATCAGCAAACAGCCCTTGAGATGTCACAAATTAGGCGAACTTGCGAGTGCCCAATAGGTCGCCGCCGCTCCACTTTGTCGACAGCATTACAACTTGATATGAATACACTGTCCAGGCAAAAGACGTGGCCAGCAACCCCATAAGATTATAGCAGTAACAATGCTTTACAAAATCAGCTCCAATTCCAGAAAGTACTCAACATTAGCGGCAGTGCTACGTCAGCGACTGGTGCTTATACAAACCACAAATACTCACAACACCAATAATTAAAAGAGACGAGAGTAGGACGTAATTTATAGCTAGGCCTTCATACCTAAACTCAGACATTCAACATCAAGGTGCACATACCCTCCTAACAAATAACCATACGTACAGTTACATGAAGACTACACCTACAAAACAGCTAACTTGCGGCCTTGACTTCTCTGCCCCATTGAGTACACAATCAAACAACACCAGCATTCAGACCACTGGAGTTGAAAAGCCAACAGCCGTCTTAAATTTCAGTTACCGATTCAATGAGCCAGGAAGACACCAAAAGGGAAGATGAACCTAACCAATCGGAACAGTATTCATTTCTCCAGGCCAAATAGTCGCTTGTCCACCTCGAACCTTACCTCAAACACCTGGTGCCTCGGCAAACAGTGGCTGGTGTGGATGGTGAGTGGCTGGTATCCGTGATACATAGCTCAATTGTCTTAACCTTTGCATTCTAAGAAATTGAACGAACGAACGTGTTCGGCTCCACAACCAAACCTGACCTCACAGCTAATCATCCATCAGTCATCTGGTGCACACAAATGAGCGAAACCATCGGTATCATATTACAAGAAATGTTTACAACTTCCACCCTAATCGGTCACATTTCACAGCCGCACAGTAGCACTTCCCTTAAAATAGCCTTATATACGTGCCTCTAAATCTCAGAGAAATGCATCCTGAGTATTGTAGTGTCTTTGTGATCCACACAAAAGCCACTGGTTTTCCTTTACAGTATAGAAGTCGTCGTCGATTGATTCTGAGAGACATTATCCGTCGCCCGCCCTGGTTGGAACAACTGAACCAAGGCCTCCACTAACGATCCGTTACCTTTTCTAAAGACCGTTTGCCCGAAACGATCTAGACCAACAAATATTACGTCTGAAACCCGAGGTGCAGTTGTGGACCTCCGTGTGCCCGGGTGGTTCTAAATTTACGGATAGGGCACGGTAGTGGAGTTGCGTGGTGACAATACAATAAAATCAGGAAGCCATTGAAACCAAGAAGCCAGATGTTTGGCCCGGCGATCCAACCCTCGTATGTTTAGGTGCACCGTCTGTCTCGTTGACGGTATCACTGACAGATGAGTGATATGAGCCAGTGGTATCCTTTACCTTGTATAGTCTACAAATATCCACTAACGCAAAAACGGTCGCCATCTCTTCAACCTTCCCAGCTAGCCTACCATCTCTATCCGCGATTAAGCTAGGCATGGGCATGAAACTATTCACTCTCAATTTGTTGAATAAGCTAGTATATGTAATTCGGATCTGACAAATTCAAGTTTTTTCTGAATCCATGCATGCTGAAACCACGGATTATGTGCAGTAGGCCATAGCACCTGTTGCCTGAATGCTCAGTGAACTAAAGACCCAGCAACTGTTGATGTCTTCCAGATAAGAATTGCTGAGTGCAGTTTAGCTAATGTGGTACACGTTTCAGAGAGAGGTCTGAGCAGCTGTTCGATATAGCAGTTACGATAAGTGAGAATGTCGATCGGTGAAGTTAGGACCAAAACGACAATGCACCAAGGCGCAACCTGAATCCAAATATGTGGCCCAACAAGGGAAACGGTCCTGAACAGTGCCACACCACCCATGATTGTGGTGTGGTCTATCGGGGACCATGCTTCACCTGACAGAAGTGAAGTAATGGTGTGCATGTCTAAAAATGGTACTGGTTAACAATAGTCTTCGTTCAGCAGAGCACTATTATCCGAACGATAGCACTGAATTAAGATTTGGCATAACCTAGTCAGTTGACTCGGGCGTTTATATCCTCAGTGCAAAATTACCACACCAAAGTTGTGCCAGCCTGAGGAGAGCGGGTAGATGCAAGTAAAAGGTGTCCTTAACAGCACTCAAGCTGGTCACTTGAAGCATGAGCAGACAATCAAGATAACTCCGAAACGTTGACATCCAGATCTGGTTGTAACGGGGCCTGTCGAACGGATGCGACGAAACCCACTGCTAATGAGAATCAAATCTACCAATGATGTTGCAGTCGCTGTGCTGAGGACTATCATTAATCCAGTTTGACAGATAGTAGCAATGTGGAAAAGTGCAGTCAATATTAAGTAGATAGTACATGTGCTGTCGGTTGGATATGGACTGCTGTCCTACATTCTGGCCTCTAAGAGGCAACAGATACCGGGTTTTAACGGGTCCAGTGTCGGTACGAGAACAGCCCATTGAACTGATTCGGAATGCGAACGCTAAGAACACCTATATCAACTCGTGCGGCATATTGCTGGACATAGCGAACACAACAACCTGGTTCACACCAGGGAGATTCTCCATATCATCACGTGCAACAGAAAACTAAAAAGAAGAGAACACACAAACGGAAGTTGCTGAGGGCCGGAAAACACCGGAGAAAAAGGCTATTCACTTTGTTCCGGTTCGAAGTCAAGATCACACAAGACACGGAGAGATAATCGCTTCGACTTTGCTGAAACCTCCAGGTGCACAGGCAACAGCATACGTCAAAGATGGTTGTTTGGGTTCGAAGACTAGTCACGGCAGCTGAACACACATCTGGGTGACACCGACTCATCTACCCAACAAATTTGAGAAGTCCTCCCTCGGGTAATGGCCAAAGAGAGGTTGGTTGTGTTTGAAAGCCCTCGTAACGCTAAGCGCATGGAAACCGAGGTGGAGACAGTGGGTTGTGAATTATTGAGTAATCGGAACACCCTATGGATCGCAACGTACGTAAGACTGCGCTTGTGGTCTGCAGCTGGCTCCGACTGATAACCAGCTCAATTCGAACAGGCTATGTGAGACCCTCGTCGGACCCGGAACACTTCCTTTTGTTACAACCCAAATTGGTTCCCAACGATAAGGTAACCGAGCCGCGGTATCAGTGGCAATATACGAGCAAATTGTCAGAGTAAACGATGTGGGATTGACTAATATCACACGATCTCTGTATTTCGAACAACGCATTCCAATACAGGAAGTGGCAGTGTGTCACACGGACACCTCCGTGTGCTTCTCAGCCGTAGACACAGCTCGATCACACAGAAGCCAGTTACAAGTGGCGCCTATCTGTTACAAATTGGCTTGTCTGTTGTGCGTGCCCGTTTTGTTTTGCCATTTACCCAGAGGTCGTGTACTCGTAAGTGCAAGATACTTGACAAACATTCGAGCGAGGAGTGTGTAAGGAACGCTTACCAGGAAGCGGTGGTGAACATAGTGCCCATCTCGAGTCAGATGAGAGATCCTAACGAGCACTGGAAACAAATGGCACCAGCAGCTATGAAAACACGCTGTGAGGCGATGCGTTCCAGAGGAGCTGTTCAGTTTTGACAGAACTCATCATCATCATCATAGACAGCAATACATCAGTGGTTAACACTAATGCTTAACTGCCACAGAACTGGGTTTCTGTCACACCGACAAAACTTATGAACAAGCGCCGCCCGATTCCACCGGGTTCTGAATATGATGATGACCGTTGAGGATCTAAATTCGAGCTGACCAACAGTTTGCGCAAAAAGCGTGAGCACCACTTGATCAAACAGTCGAAGATGGAACGGGTCTCTTTCCTAGGAATAACAAAAACCATTTCCCCTGATTCGTGGTTGTATCGGTCGTCGAGTAAGTGAAATCACATTTGAAAAAGATGGTCCACTTGTCACCAGTTGGTTGCGTTAACCTCACAGGTGGGTTGAACATTTCGAGAAAAAGTTCGTTTGGCCTCAATCGGACGATGTGGATGACGGGACCGAATGGTCAGTTAATGCGCTCTAGACGGTGCCCCGTCAGAAGCAGAAGTATCTCTGGAGCTTGAGTTGTTGAAGCGCAACAAGCCTCCGGGACCAGATCTCTTCTCCTTTCAAGAGTGGTGGGGAAAGGTTGGCGTCAAACCTGACGAAACTCCTTCAGAAGATTTGTAAGAATGAAAAGGCGCCTCATGATTGGTGCTCATCAACAGCAATTGCCATTCTGAACAGGGGGGCCGGAACTCCATGTGACAATCACAAAATGATCAGTCAATCATTTGTTGCATCCTGGCTACTTACTGGCCTCATTTCACGTCGGCTCAGTAGATCCAGAAAAAGTCAGATACGCGGAGAATAGGCAGGATTCCGACCCGGTCAAGAGTGCGTCGAGCACATTTTTATCCTTCTACGAATCTTGAACATCGACACCCTTATAGGCAGCCGACGGTCGTAAACTTTTTAAACTTAAAGGCTGCTTTCGATTCAGTTGTTAGCAACGTTTTCTGGAACTGTGTTCTTCACAAGAGTGTACCAGGGAAGTGCGTGACTCTGTTGATATCACTGTGTGTACTCACTCTGAAAGCAGGATGAGAATCTGTGAACAACTGTCTCGCACGTTCATCAGTTCTAGTAGTGTTCGTCAAGAGTATCTGATTTCCCCCGTCCTGTCCAATTTTGTCAAGGACAACATTCTAGAGAGTGCGCTCGAAGAGTCAAGTCAGCTTGGTGTTAGGCTTCTTATTGATGCTCGGTTGACCGACCTGGAGTACACGGATGATATTGTCTAACTTGGCCCCTCCGTTGAAACCATGAANAAGATCACTGTCTATGACCACTAACTTGGCCGTTATCCCCGGTCTTTAGTCAGTAAACAGCATGTTCTGACTGGCATCTAACTAAAACGCATCGAGTTGTGCAACGGACTCTGAAAGTGTTTTACAAACTAACGCACAGAGTATGACCGCTTAAACTAACCTAACGTCGAACCAGCTGTAGTCATCCCTATGCAAGACCAAACAGGTGTGTCGACTGCAAGATATGGCTTGCATACACATCTCTTTTAAAGGAAATTGTTGGAGTGGTCGACATAGCTAATGAACGACTGTTAAACTTCTTTTTTAAACTGACACTTTGTAAGGATTTAAAAACTGACACAGTTGTTTTTCCGTCCTTCTGTCTGTACTGTCACCCGGAAAAATGAGTCAGTATGCAACAGTGTCAAAATTATCCTACTCGACCTTTCGCTTCATTTATGTCTACATAAAGTGTTTATAAATGGTCGTCTGGAAACTGAATTATCTCCCTGAGGTAGATGTTCACACGTGAGGAACCTACATCAGTTGAAACGTTTTGCCCTGCCGACCAGTTTGGTCCTTTTAATATTCAAAAGTAATTCAACGAATCACCAAAACTATGAACTTTTCTACTTCGCGCTCAAAGCAGTTCAGCCAACCATTTCGCAGCTATGTGACTTAAGGAATTACATGTCTCCAAGGTCAACTGCAAATGTATTCCACCTGTTATACCTTAATTTATGCATCCTACCGCTTTGCTACAAACTTAATGATAGGTGCGGTTTCATCTTTTTCGTTGTCTGTCCTTAAAAAGCTGATTTTGACTTCAATTGATGATTCTATTTGTTTTACTTATTCTGATTTGGAATGAAGGTCAATTCCGGCGCCATGATTAATGTGTAGGTGATGAAGGTTTTGTTCCGTTTGGATGATGTGAGTGAATCTAAGAGCCCTTCTGTGATTCAGTTCATAAATGTTGATTGTTAGCAAAACACTGATAGCGAACACTGAACTGTAGTGTTCCGAGGGCTAGTAGTGCTTGACAACTGCTCAGCTCATCAAAATGGTACCCAAACGAAGTTCGCAGGTGTAACTGGTCAAATCCACCTTTAAGACAGCATGGATTCGGTTCTAATGAAAATATCTTAAGAGTAACTTCCAAAAGCATGATGGATTGAAGGTTTCACACGTACTCTTCAAAAAGTTTTGGAAATTCACAATTCAGCTTAGATAAACAAACTGGAATGTGCAACTTACTTTCCTCCGTATCCCATATTTTGTTCATGAGGTTTAGACTTATCTGTCGAATTCGGCAACTTTCACTTGTACAGTGTCCTGTCATCGATTTTCTGCTTTCTTTAAGGTAGCTGTTCAGCTCGTCCATGTGAATTCTTCATTTAGAAACCCTCTCTCTAATAATGACTTTGTAGTTCTGACGCAATTTTTTAGGAAATTTGTAAGCCGTTGCCTTAAGACTTCTAAGTGTTAAGTTCATTTCTTCAGAAACCATACTACATGTCAACTGCTACCCACCCGACCTAAAAAAACGTTGTTCGTTTGCACTGCCCTTCACAGAGTGTACCACTTTCATTCTTCTCCAGAACGAACCGTATCTACTGCTGGACACGAAGATTAACTGGACACGTTCAGGCGGATCATTTGCCACTGATAACTTAAACTTTGGATACAGCTTGCGTGCTTTCAACTGCTGCGCATTGATTGCAGTCATGTCATCAAAGTAGTTCCGCTCTCTGCCCTGTCTGATGGATTCCGCATTGTACAAACAAAATAGGTCCGGAGATGATTACCAATAACCACTGATGTAATTATCATTCTCGCTAAAACGTTTCATCACAATACGGAACTTTAAACGGTCTTGCGGTTATACTCCGGCAGAACAGACTACTTAATTTTAATTAGCAACTCGCATTCAGTCTTATTTCCTTCAATCAGTTGTTTAAACGTTAGTGATTAGTTTTCAGAAAATGGGTTACCAGACACACATGGCCAACCTGCTGATTCACTGCTGCAACATCTTAGGATATATGTATCCTGTGTCAAGTTGTTTCTGTGCAAAACGCCTCAGGAAGCAGCATTCTATCACAGAAAGAAATCCTTACTCCCTAGCAAGCGCGAATCATTTATAATAATACTGTTTAACGGTTAAAATTATTTTACTCACACATTTCCAAAGAGGAACGAGTCAACCGTACAGCTCTCCAAACACTGTTTTATTTGCCCTCAATTTATGGGATGTACGGACTGCGCGGACAAACAGGAGAGGAAAAACTCGCACATCGATGATACTGCTACTATGCGTTCTTATGAGCGTTCCACACGTGACTATATTGGAGCTGGCTGTTGAGGTTATTGCAAATGTGTTATAAGATAATGCTGTCCTACCAGACATCTGCCACTTGTCGCTGGCTAAATCTACGGCTTCCAACAAACCGTGGACAATTTGCGTACGCTTCCGTACAATAATCTTCAGTGAATTCTACTGCAAAACGACGATCCCCAAGTCGTGTTACTTGATTATTCTATTTTAACAACTAACTTAATTGCATGATTGAATTTTGTATCGTCCAGTGAACCTTGAATTTTGACAAAAACGGTTACATCCACTTCAGAAGTAGTAAACTTATGAGTAGGATGATTACTTTTCCACAAAATGATTACTACATTCTAGTTTTGGATAAGTAGTCCTGAAGATAACATGCAATGTTCTGCTCGTTAGTAGATACAATTCCCAGAGTGATAGCATACAAGTTAACTGGAAGCGTTCCGTTTATAATTTAACACTTTTTTTCGTCTAAACAAACTGCACTTGACCGTTGATATTTCAGGTCGGAATGACGCAATTTTCTCCATCCTCCATTTGATGGCATTCGATATTAGGTCAGCCGTTCACTTTGCACCAGCCAAATAGATCACTTAAAAAATAATTTTTTTAAATCCACCGAACTCCCATTGTGATCATCGGTTTAGAATTTTCTTTGATTCATATGTCTTAGAGATAACCCACTAGTAACGGATAGTTAATCACCATTTCCGCTGCATCCGTCAAAAAATCCGCTTCCGAACAATCTTAAAATTCATTTGTGGTCATATCTCTTAGTGAACTATGTGCACGCGAAACATATTAGCGTAAAATCTAAAAATGACAAAACTGCGTGCTTTGTGGTTCAGAAATAAACGGGCAAATTAAATATGCTGACAAATGGCTGATAAATGAATTGTTTTGAATGATAAGTAACAAATGCTGTCATGACCATTTATCGAATACATCATCTTGAAATAAAAACGCAAAATTATGATGCGAAATTCATTTTTAGACAAGTGTAACATGTAAAGCAAATATAACGGTACATCATGAAATTTGCTTCCTGTGGTCGCAAAAGATGCCCTGCATGGGAGATTATTTATTGCATAAAATCCTCTACACGTTTTATGAAGACAAACCAACGAACGTGTACACCAGTTAGCATTGCTGACATGTATCCTCATCCGGTTAGCAGCAGTGCGTCATCATTAGTCCTAGTGACACTTCCCATACTTTAAACATACGGTTCTAACAGTAGCCTCTAA
>QNGE01003001.1:0-32292 GCA_008508345.1 Paragonimus westermani | reverse complement strand
AGCTTCCGTCGCAGTCATCATCCGAGAACTCCGATAGCTGTTCGCCCGCGCCTGCTAATGGTGCCACAACAGCACGGTATCCGGCGTTCGTTTTGAAGGCAGGTGGCTCTTCGGGAAAGCAGAAGTTCCACACACTCGCGCCTTCCATTTAGGGCGTCTCAGTCACCATTTTCCACAGTCCCGTTGCTTCCTCCCCGAGTATCCCCACACCCCACCGTCCCAGCTCTCTTACTGCGGCGCGTGATCCAGCAGTTACTCCAAGCCGGTCTCGTTCAGCAGTCCCAACGTCATCTTCCCGCCCACGTTTTGACAACTCTTTTCCAGTCATTCGTCCTCTTATTCCCACCTCACCGCCAAGGTTGCCACAGCCGTCCACCAGTTCATCCGTGGCACCTTTGGCAACGTCTTCACCACTAAATGACGCTACTGCTTCCTCAAAACTATGAACGATGATGCAAATGCTGCAGGAAGTACTGAAGGATATGGCTTTTTTGGAGGAACGTATAAAACAACGTCAACTTTTCTCCGATTTGGACGTACAGGGTCAGGCTGTCTCTGAAATCCGCGCACATGCTTCACCCGTGAACACTGCAGCTGGTTTCCGTGAGCTGGAAGGCAATCTTCGGCGGCAAACATTTCGAGGAATTGTGATAAGTATACGAGTAATACTTCGAACACTGTTAGGTGGACCATTTAAAATCGATGAGTGTTCCGTCCGCAAGGCTACTGCTTCGCCATTGCATGAGGGAGACCATTGGATCGGAGCTAGCCATGGAAATGACTCACGCTGGGGGAAGAAATAAAATCTCCTTCGAAGACTCCATCCTACGGCTTATAATAGAAGGTTAGTACAGTGTAAAATTAATTCAATATTCTTCGAACGCAAAACAGTCCTATCTCAAGAGATGGACACAGAAACCGGACGAGCTGAAGTACACAAGCAAATGCGGTGTTGGTTTCATGATACCCGTGATCGCGGGGGAAGGCTTCGGATAAGAAAGCCCAGGACAAGAGATGAGGTAAGCATCGAACGAAACAAGGATTTGATTTTCAATCGCGTTCAGTTGTACACACCCTAGGTCTCATTCAACTGTTCTACCACTTGCGATGAGGACAGGTTCGGAACCAATAGGAGTGACGTGATTAGGATATTAATGAACCTCGACCTGTGAAAGTACGTGTTGCCTGTCTGTGTGTCATGTGTTTCAACATGAGTTTGATTTTCAACCGCCTTGAGTTGTGCACATCCTAGGTCTTGTTCAGTTGTTCCATCACTTACTATGTGGACTATTCAATAAGCAATACTTTTCACTGTTCATATGAATGTTTTTTACCATTTTTGTGAGCTACAATTTGTTCATGTTTCGCTTTGCCAATAGTTGAAAGCCGTTCGTTCAATGCATACCTTTCTCCTTCTCCAGCGATCGGAACCTCTTATGGGTCCATGAAATGTCTACGAGAACATTCAATTGTGTTTTTTAGTCACTCCAATATATTTTCCCATCTCATTCCTGCTGTGTTTTACTTTCTGTGTAAAATGCTTGGTTTCCGGTGGATTACGTGATTTCGGGTTAGATTAAGGGTTGTTTTGGGTTCATTTAGGGGTGAAATCAGTGAAATTGGGTTAATTTAGGGGTGGATTTGGCGAATTCAGGTTAATTTAGGGGTGAATCTGGTGAAATCGGGTTAATTCATGGTGAATTCGGGTTATTTTAAGGGTGGTTTAGGGCACGGGGAATGGACCAATCAGGAAATTGCCACGTTACGCTTATTAGGGATCCGCCAGGGATTTTGTCCCAAATTCCTAACAAATCCCTAAAGGATCTCATGATTGGTTTATTAGATGAAATCAGGGATTTTACCTGATCCACCCCTAATTGTGTTAGCAAAGAAGGTGGTCGCGGGCCTGAGTAATGTTATTTACTAGTCTAGACTTGAAATTCTCGACCTGCACGTACTTGAATTTCGAAGACTCCACGGTGATTCGATAATCACACACTTCTTCTTTAGAGTAGTTCTCGTAGAACAGTTTTTCAATGTAATGGATGACGACGGCAGGCGAGGACATAACAGAAAGCGTTTCAAGCTTCGTCCTCGAACCTTCCTTAGGCAGCAGTTCTTTTCTTACAGAGTTATGAACTATTGGAACAGCCTTCATTCGGAGGTCATCAGCCTTGCCCCCTACAGATACACGGTTACCTGCCTCTACTGCGCGTGCCTCCCTCCCCATGACATGGTTTCCTCGCTGTCCGGCCTCGTCAACCTTGTGCACCCTATGAGCCAATCAGGTGTCTCCCTGATTTACTGGTCTTCATTGGTGTGCACTCGCGATAAATGCGCTGTACACATCGGAAGGACGCCTTTTCCCGAACCGAAAGCGTGAGCGCAGGCGTTGTTGATTCACCAGTTTTGTTTCAGGAACACTTTGGTAATGTCGTGTCTCAACGACAGTTCCAAAATTTGGATGCATTTGGAGAGGAGGTTCGGCGTTTCGAAGTTCGATCCGGATCTTAAGATGTGGATGCAATACGAATTCGTACTGCATCCGATCAACCGAACCTGCCGTTTTAAAGCTTTGCACGATTCTCATTTATCTCAAACTTCATGTGAGTAATCTTACTCTATTCTTGGTATTCGGTGCAATCTCCAAGCGCGGTGCTGCACCCTGGTTTCAATGATCGCCATTCAAATCACCAGACGCTTGCTGACACTGAGCAAGGAAAACCGTCTGGATTCGGGAACCTTGGACCCCTGCCTTGAACCTGTGCATCAATCGCTGAATGCATATATGTGTGGATATCTGGTTATGTCGACTAAAGTCCACCTTATTATGGGCAGATGTGTATTTATCACCTCATCACATATTATTCTATATTCATAAGCATATACATTGCATGCATTTACGGAAGTCTGTCTGTATTTTAATACGCATCTCACACATATAAGGGCTGCTAAGCGAGCAAACGCCTGTGCATCCTAAAATGTCTTCATAACGCGTGTTACTGAGATGAGTGCGTACATCACTTTGCGGGACAACGTAAAATGTGTCGCGTTATATATATATATATATATATATATATATATATATAATAAAGCTGTTCGTACCATTTCACTCAAACTTGATATAACTTTCATTTCATTGAATTTCCAGAAATTTTGTGTGAAAGGAAACTGACTCTCCTTAGTCCGACCCCGGAGCTAGTTTCGCCGCGGTAGTAATAACGCCCGAACTGAACAAACAGAATATTTATCTTTCGAACGCAATTGTTCAGTTATGGGGGGGCAAGTGTAGTGACGCTCGCTACACGAACGTTGAGCGCTGGTTGGTCAGCAGACATTGAGGTGAAATATTTCACCAGCTAAAAATCTTCACAAAAGAAGACAGAGACGTTGTGCGGAAGAATGCGTTTATTCTTGTCGACGGTTTCAAAAACGATGATGATGGTGCCCTTAAACAAGTGTGTGGATGAATGTGACAAAGCTGTACATGCAAAAATGTACAGAAATAAATTACAAAACTTAACGCAGAGACAATGCTAGGGGCTTCCCCGTCTTTTTTGAGCGCTCCCAATCTCATTCGAACAGTTTTTCTGCCCATTTTGGGCTTTTGTTGTCAGTGCTTGTTGACATTGCTGACTGTGATATTGAAACCGAACACAGGGTTGCTCTAAACTTGAAGAAACTCATCACGGAAAACGCTCGATCGTGATTCAATCAGAGTAAGGCCCTCTTTGCCATCTGGCGAATTACACCAAAAGAAATAATATTCCAGTACGTAGTCAATCTTCTGTTTCTGATTCCGAGGCGAAATTGGAGGATCTACCGAATTCAGTCTAATCTGAATTCTCCTGCATTCCTTTTAAATGACGCCACGATGAACCGGACCGAGAAATCGGAAGTTAAACTGCTACATAGATTTTTAATTCAGCCGAACTAGGCGACTAGTCAAAGTCCCACTCGTTTTGTTACGTGAGGAGCCTTTTGGGCTCGCGGAATCTTGACGATGCCATCTTAGGACAATTGCTGTCATAAACAGTATTATTTGTTGTACAACATTTTTTGCTGCCATGGCAGAGGACATCTCAGTTGACGAACTGACAGTTCTTGCATCCATAGTACCGCAAACCTTTCTTTTACAACCGGTGTGTGCCACAACCATTACGATACCCACACTGTGCCTTTCATTTCCAAGCAATAGAAGTAGTCTAAAACATTTGAATGGGGGAAACTGGTACTGTATGGAGATTATGACTGTGCGGATCAACGAGCTGTAGAAACACCCACATCCCGAACTTGCCAAGCATCACCTTCAAACCGGCAGGCCAAACACTAACGGCGACGACTGTCGCTAACCCAGCAGTTACCAGTTAGTTTTATACGAAGGAGCGATCGACTGGCTTATGGTTTATTATCGGTGCGAAGCCGGGTTAAGCGTTACTCAGCCACAATCAAGTGATCGACTTTAGCCTAGCCATTATACTTTGCAGACCGCCGTTTAAAGTTGCCTTTAAGTTTTCGGGGCATGCCCACGCACTTTGACCTCGGTCCCTGGCGACGTTTCCAATGGATGTTCTTACTTAAACATAGGCACTTGCTATGTGTCTAGTAACACACCCCGGTTGCCGAAGCGGACAATCCGAAGATAGTCTTCACAACACCCCTTGGACCTTTCGAGTTTACAAGGATGGCTTCCGGGCTTCGCAACGCGGCTTAACAGTTCAGCGATTTTGTGAACAAAATACTACGTGGATTCTCTATCGTATACACTTACGTCGAACGTGTCTAGATCGCTAGCCATTCGACAAAGGACACTTGTTTCACCTCCGTGCCGTCTCCGATCATTTCGCACAGTATGAAGTTGAAATTTACATTAGCGAATGTGCCTCCTGAGTTAGATCATTGGCGTCCCTAGAGCATCGCATGGATCACACCGCCATCAATTTTCTGCCGATCGAAGCCAAGCCTACCTAGACTTATCCGATTTGCAATACGGTGGTCCAACTCCGACGATTCCTCGGCAAACTCAACTGAAATCGGCGTTCCATCCCTCATTGCACGGACATTTCAAAACCTCTAATAGGACCGGTTGACTCAGAATGCAAGTCCACCGAACCGCTACCCAAACCCAAAATGGCTTCTACAGCAGAAAATGAAGCCTTATTTCACACCACTCGACCATGTTTTATTGACTGTGATCCAAGCACTCGTCCCCTTCCCAGCACGACTGCACCAAAAGCTGCCGCTTGTTCAGTGTTGAAGCAGTCCGTAAGTGTTGAACGGCAACCCTTGGACTTCTAACAAAACTCATAGCCAGGCCAGATAAAGTGCGGCACCTTTGAATGTCTGACGATCCGTCACTTTCGACACCTTCTGAAAGGCCGACACATTGTTGTACAACGCTTCACAGTCGTTGAGAGAAAAACCATGTTGGTTGTTAGCTTTTTACAATGGAGCATAACCACGACATAATTGCTTTCCTGTACGATGCGCACCCAACAAATCGTCCGCTCACCTAACGTGAAGTGAACGACTCGAGACATCTCTCCGAGTACAACACAATAACTGCTGAGTTGAGGCAGTACGCTGCGGATGTTTATGGTACGTTTATAACGACCATGGATAATTGCAACCTCCGTCATCTGTTGAAAACTCCGGTGCCAAGCAAATGGGTTTGTGCACAGTGATGTTGCAGAAAATCTGCCACAAATTCTGGATCAAATAGTGAAAAACGGCGTGCTGCATGTCATAAAAGACGACAATAATAGATAATTCCATGTAAGCTTCGCACGGAGGCAGCAAATGCAGTCGTTCAGACGTTTCCCTGACCTAGTGAACGTCAATGCTACTCATGAAAAAACTGCCAACAGTAGGTCCTCTATCAGTTCACATTCACTGCTGTAACCTGAAGCTGTATCAGTTTCTGGTTACAGACGGAATGGGTCCTATAAGCCCCGTTATGTATGCCCATGTTCGAAGTGAGAAATACGCTTCTCTGCGTCGTTTGTTCTGAACATTCCGTGGGGTGAGGGGTGTCTATATACGTGTGAGAACGTTTATGATGGGTAAAATGGCGGCCCAAATACGAGCAGCACGAGTTGTCTTTAGGTGTAACCTTTTGTCATACTGCTTTCATGTACCGGATGCTGTGAGGAAACATGTAAGTTGGTGTAATTTACCTCATAATCACCATCCAGACAGTCATTTTGAAGCCAATTTTTCGTTTCATCGCGTGACTACTTGCGATAATCCAGAAGAGTGGGTGAACACTCTCGTCTATCTATTTTGAATGTTCAGCCGATATATTGCAGAAGTCAGACGAACAGAGCCAAGCTCCTTATGTGCAACTGGATTTGTATAGATCCCAAGTGGGTCATCCACACACAGGCGAATGTTGTTCACATCGTAAATCGAACAAACAGCCTTCCGGAGAATGCCGATGGCCGGAAAAAAAGCTTACTCACCATAGTAGTCATTTAGCTACGGCCGTCAGTAAAATTGGATCCCACAGCGAGTGGTTAGTGCGGAAGTTTGAGACGCAGTGCACCTACGGTTGTGACCACCGAGGGATGGTTAGCGTCAACGTGTACCTAAAGAATATATTGTCTCGGCTAACAACGTTCTCCAGCCAACTGTTAATAATAATAATAATAATAATAATGGTATATTTCTCAACCCATTCGTGAGAAACACGCTCGGATAAGCGTGATCAGTACACACATTTCAACGTGAACTACATAACGTACACATAATTGTTAATTGTACAAGACACCAATTATGGAAATAGAGTAATAAAACGGACAAAATAATGAAGGAACACTCTAGTTTATGAAGAGGCAGATGGCTCACTTGCTTCCGAAACAAAAGTTCTCAAGATTTTCAATATTCGATAAAAAATGTTAAGTTGTTACATCAATTGTTGCTTCACAAGGCTAACGTAGGTCTTATGTTCAAGGTCATGCCAGAAAAAGGATTTTTCAGGATGGAGAAAATGAATAGTCGAAGAATTTCGCCATTAGTTGATATGGATGGCTTCGGAAAAATACGTAGAAATTTTTGGGAAGATGAGGGAAGATAGGTGGGTACCAATTTTTCCGGAGGACTGGACGATCTTCTGGACTGGACTCCGTTATTTCCTGAAATCGACGGAATTTCACGAATTGCCCAACCAGTACAGGATTTTGATTCTCCGAACGTTGTGGAATGTTGTCACGCATTGGAATTTACCGTAGAATCAAGAATGAAAGGCAAAATTACGTGATAAGCAGAAGAACGTAAAATGGTCATGTGAAGTATGACGAATGATGGATTCTGACATTTTCTGGCTAAATCCTTTATATAACATTTACAATTTTGTGCTAATTAGTAA
This sequence comes from Paragonimus westermani, assembly GCA_008508345.1. NCBI lineage: Eukaryota > Metazoa > Platyhelminthes > Trematoda > Plagiorchiida > Troglotrematidae > Paragonimus > Paragonimus westermani. The sequence goes on along the minus strand of QNGE01003001.1, from coordinate 24,926 downwards.
AATATATATCTCTAACAAATAATTGTTGTCGTATAACGCGAAAAGTGACCAATTCACAGATTATCCTAGTATATGACTACAGCCGAATTCCGATATCGATTTAGTATGTCCGGCCGTTGTGTAGAATGGGAAGATGTTTAGCAACACGGAAAGATTATCAGGTTGTCTGTAGAATAGGAAGAGGCACGTATTTATATGTAATCATATGAGGCGAACAGGTTAAGTTATATATATTCTCTAAACCGTTTTAACTTGCACAGCTATTGCGTGGTGGCTAATAGCTATACAGAGCTGATAATCGTTGAGTATGGAGTAAGAGTACCGGGATGGTTTGGTTACTACTAACGGGGATGTTTAAGATGCCATATGTAGTTTTGCTATGTAGCTGCAATTTTCGACAAAGCTGTGTACAAGATCTATCCTGCTGGAGAAATGATAAGTTTCGAAATGAGGAATTTCTCAAATGGCTAAATTGATAGCTTTGATCGGTTCGAAGTGTGTGTGGCGTTACATCCTGTGGTATAGATTCACCCTCCGTTATTATTAGATTAGATCAGATGGTTAGATGTTATTAGGTCCGTTTTGAAAGATATCGTCTTCAGGCAGGCAGAGTTTGAAGATCAACATGACGTTCTTTAATGTTAGGAAAGTTTCTAGGCTTCGTTTGAATTGATGTATATTCTTACTGGTTCTAATTGCATGTGGGAGTTTGTTCCAAATGTAAGTATATTTCACTAGAAAAAAATTTGAACGGAGTTTTCTACGGGATTTAAGAGTTGCCAAAGTGAACTCTTTGTTCCTGATGTTGTATTTTGAGCTATGTTGAAGGCGAATCGCGAGTTTTACCTTAAATTTATTGCTATAAACTAGATTATACATGAGCGCAAGGTTTAGCTTGAGACGCCGTAGCCAAAGAGGATCCAGTTTAAGCGTCTGGCATCGTTCTCTGTAGTTCAACGAAGGCGGATAACCCACTAAACCTTTCGTAAATGCACGTTGGAGACTTTCCAGAGCTAGCCTATCAGACTTGCGCAAGTGACTATATATGAACGTGCAGTACTCAAGCTGGGGTCGTACGCACAGCTTATAAAGGTGCAGTCGAGCTGCAGGAAAAAAGAATGAGTGCCTGATGTATCCAATCGTTCGCTTAGTTTTAGCTACTAGGAAAGAAATGTGTTCAGCAAAATTGAATGAGTTTGAGTAACGTATACCTAGGTCGCGGACTGAATTGGCAGTTGGAATAGCATGACCATCCAGCTTTATAAAGTCCTCTGGTATATGACAACCGTGTGTGACAATGGTGGATTTATTGGCTGAGAATTTCATCAGCCAGGTTTGACACCAAGACTCTAATGACATGATGTCTTCCCGTATATTTCCTAAAGAAGAATTGAGATCGCCAGTAGGAAAAGTATAGACAAGTTTGATGTCATCAGCGAATAGGAATAGTTTGCCATGTTTGATAACTTCACATATATCATCTATATACATAAGAAAGAGCAACGGTCCCAGAACGCTTCCTTGAATCACTCCGCTGGTGACTGGTCTGGGCGCTGAGCTGTTATCTCCTATTTTCACTGTTTGTGTGCGATCCACAAGGTATGAGGCAAACCAGCTAAGTAATGGGTCACGTATACCGAAAGATGCCATTTTGATCAGAAGGCGCTTATGAGGCACACGATCAAGAGCTTTTCGCATATCCAGGAGTATAACAACAACTGCATTCCCTGAATCAGCAGATATTGTAACATGATCAAAAAATTCCAGCAGACACGTCATGCACGAACGTTTGCTGAGGAACCCATGCTGGGATAGGTTTATTAGATTTTGTGATAATAAGAATTCAACCATGCGACATTTCATTATCCTTTCCAATACTCTGCAACAAATTGAAGTATGGTTAATGAGACGATAATTGTTGATGTTTTGTCGTGAACCACCTCTGTAACGGAGCTGAATTATAGAATTTTTCCACTGGAAAGGGAAGGAGCCTAATGGTGGAGAAAGTGTATAAATATTAAGCAAAAGGAGAGGGATGCCATCCCCTCCGTGTTTAAGAGCAACAGGGTGTATACCCTCTGGACCAGGAAGGTAAGAGGGTTTGATAGTAACTAACTGAGAGCGTATTTTTACCGCATCAACAGTAACGTGGCTTAGGAAGGTGTTTGTTTTTACAGGGAGAGGTGGCGGCAATACATTTTTCTCAATGTTGAAGGAAGCAGCGAAATACAAATTGAAGGCCTCGCAGATTGTCACGGGATCATCTACGATAGTTTTGTTCCGTAATATAACTACTGAGATAATAGGGTCTCTTGTACGGTTTCTGCGTTTATATAACTGCATCAACTCAAAGCTCTTCTGTTTGCTGTTCAATGCACGTTTTTCTTCAATCAGGTGGAGTATTTTGGTTCTAGTTTCTTTAGTGTCAAACATTTTGTGCATCTGAATAATAAAGGAGAAGTCATGTGTTTTTCGGTATCGTGATTTCAGATTTTTGAGCTTACATTCCTCTTTTGGAGCAAGGGTCCAGTTTTTACCACACACACTACGGCGTTTTAATTTTTCCGGGGCTAAAACGTTCATACAAAATCTGAAGTGTTCTGTAAATACTTCGGTTGCTATACTAGGGTCAGAGGTCAGAAAGAATGTGTTCCACGCCAATGACCTCAACAGAGTGGCGAACGTATTCCAGTCGATTAATTTCATCTAGCGGTAACGTACTATGTTCGACGCTATTACAGCTTTTAGGTCAAACATGAGGTTGACCACGTTGTGATCACTTCCTGGGAACCGTTCTAGGACAGATACTTTAGCAGAAGAGATACCTGCTTTAAAAATGAGATCCAAAGTGTGGTCTAGTCTGGTGGGTGCTGAGACATGTTGGCGTCAACCATTTACTTGGATACATGCAAGAAACTCTGCCTGATTTGCAGGGGCTGTGAAGGAGGTCCAAAAAATATCGAACATATTGAAATCTCCACCAATTATTTTGTACTGCGTGGGCAATGTTGATACATAATTCAGTCCATTGATAAGATTGTTCGTGTCGTCATGAGAGGCGTTAGGTGGTCTGTAGACACATCCTAAGAGTAGTTCACGGGATTCAGTTTACACTGATAGCCACAATGAGTCATCAATTCTATCAAGACACAGCTCATCGAGTATAGTTGCAGAATACCGCTCCCTTAAGTAAATTAAAAATCCACTGCCACGTCTTGCATCCCGATTTTTTCGGAACATACGATAACCTATAACATATAGTTGTGTGTTTGAATTCTCAAGGGTACAACAAGCTTCAGTGACCAGAATAATGCAAGGATCATATAAAAAGACGAAGGATATGAAAATCTGCATCTTATTGACCAGTGAGCGTGCATTCAAAAGCAATAAACTTATTGCATTTTCCTTACTCGACGTCATTTTTAGACCTTTGTCCGAAGCAGAAGGGTCTTTGTGATTCGGGGACTTTGGTGACGTCCGTTGGTCTGATGCGGTTTCGGTAAGCGCATCAATAACTAATGGAATATCCCCTGCTTCTAAGTCCATGACAGAAAATTTTGAAAACGTGTCAGTAAGATGAATTGGGGCAACGGGGATATGAGAGGTGGACTGGATAGGGGAGGTTTGAACGGGGTGTGACGCAATAAAAAAGGGTGAGGTTGAGATGGATTGATCATATCCACCTGCACGTTGTCCGCAGATGGATCACGGGAGGAATTTAGGTGAGCATTAATAATTTGGGGGATGTTTTTATTAAAAGAAGCGTTAAGCATGGGATAGGCAACTCTGGTGGGAATAGTGGGGTTCTGGTTAAGTCTTGTTTTAAAAGGTGTGTCACGTGAGATACTGCTAGTGTTGGGAAAAAATCGAAGATCAGGGGTTGGTAATGGATACACCCTTTTTCTCCCTGGGTGTGGGTATGTGTTCACATGCTCATTCTTCCTCTTGTACTGCGGAGGAGTTAAGCACGAACGACTCGCAGGATAGTGACTTGAGGAAAGTTTACTGAAGCCAGTGCTCCTCTGACGGCCGGTTGCTGGATTTCTTTGGGATAAATTTGAAGTTTGGGTGCCGGCGTGTGTCAGATTGGTAGATGTTCTGAGCCCTCCTTTGTCTGAACTAGCTACCGCGTTGATAGGTTGAAATTCGGACGTCCCATTTGGTGCGACATAGGCACACTCATTTACATGCTGTTGTTTGGAAGTTGACTGCTCGACGGGGGTNGCCGTTTCGTAAGGCAGGTTGCTGGAACTGTCTAGGTCTACTGCTAAGTTAATCAAATCGGCTAGTATGATATCCCCCGTTGTGTCGTTGGTGCTTTGAAGAGGGACAGTGGCAGGCTCAGGTGTGACGCAATAGGACGAAGCTACACAGGGTGAAGCTTCACAATCAGGACCCGATTCATTACCCTTGGACTTCGTCGCATCTTGTTCGAATGTGTCCTGAGCCACACGCTTGGAGGCGACAGCGTTGCGCAATAAGCGACGGTGACATTCCCTCTCAAGCGGCGTTCTATCCTGCATAATTCTTATCAGTTTAAGAGAGGTTTTGGACTTGATGAGGTCCTGACATTGGATGAACTGTCTCGCAGTTGCTTCGCTCTGGAATTTGAACAAATGTGGACAGCAGATCTTTTGAGTCTTCTTGCGGAGACGAATGCAGGTACAAGATGTCGGGTCTATATTGGTAATCCTCGTGAGTAGCTTCTTATTGCCATCGAGGTGAAGCTTATCTGGTACATTGAATACGATGGCATTATATGTGCAACGCATCCGTTTTGTGATATCTGTTGTTAAGGTGTTGAGAAACATGCTTGCGCTCTCTAAGTTATCCATCTTGGGACATTCCGGCACTTTGAAGATGTAAGAGAGGGAGATAAGATTCTCCTTTAGGGAATCTAATACAGCATAACTTGTTTTCAGTTGGGCAAGTTCAGCCTCCAGTTTGGATACCTTACCAAATAACTCCGCCAATACATTGTCTAGGGGGATAGAACAGTTCTTAGTTAGAGGAGTATTGGTGGGAAACAACAGTTTATCTTCACTCCCTTTCGGGGCAGCATCTTTGGAAGGGACTTTACAAGTTTTCAACCTAGAGCACTTGCCATTAGGTCTTTCAATATCTACCTTAGAGCTAGAACAAGTGGTTTTGACACCAGACGATCTTGATTGACGACCGATTTTGGTCATTATACTTTGTTATATAAAAATATTTTTTAGACAAACGTGGACGTAGATAAAATTTAATCAGATTGTACGGTAGAAAAGTTGCCAAAAATAACAGTTATATGAGAAACTTCAAATAAAATATCCACGCAGTAATTACTTGCCCTTTCCGAATCGCGCGCTTTTTTAAGTTGAGGGTCACCCAGGAATAGTTCGAACGAAACGCAGGAAAAAGGAACTGTTTTAGTGACCAAGATTATCAACAATGATAAAGAAATTTCTTGGCAATTGTGCCACTTGCCAAGTGGCCGATAAAAGTTTAAAGCCAGGTGACGCACCAGTACAGCCTATCGTCTACCCAATGAAACCTTGGTCAAAGAGTCCCACTGACATCATGGGCACATTCAGTTCCTCTCCTCAGCATCAAAAGACCTGCTGCTGGCCACATGTTTCTATAGCAAATGGCCTGAAGTCCAGCTTTATGGTGAAGTTTCTATTGCCGGTATCTTACGATGGTTGAACAACCTGTTGATCCCGGGCGCCTAGTGGCTGTTCGAGCAACGCTTAGTCTTCTCGCAACCTCCACCGATAGTCGCGTCCGTAAGTATCAAGCGTCTACAAATTCTGAGCCCGTTGAACAACCGATTCGGATCCAATAAGGAGAGCGGTCGTATTGACGAGTTTCTTATTAATAAGGTGATAACGTTTGAAAACAAGATGACAAACCAAATAGTGGAAGACAACAACAAGCCTCGATACTGAATCCAGCAAATATGCAGGTTCCGAGATTAACGGTTCGCGCAAATATGATCAAATGCAATGTCACGTAATGGCGAAACGGTCAGGCGAAAATGAAACCAGGGTACACATAAACAAAGGTCCGGCAAGGGAAAGTAATGAAGAAAACCACACGGAAACAAGCTTCTACAAGCAAACGATATCAAGATTCAATAATACATCAAGATCAACTTTCACGGGTGGAATGGTTTGTCAGGCGCGTAACTTGAGTGGTAGTGTCAGACTGCCAGAATAGTTCGTAATCATTGTAGAGAATTCCAACTTGAGGAGACAAACGAATGGGAAGGGCGTACATGGATAGGGAACGTGGCCATCACCGTTCTATTAACACATAACAATCATCAACCACTCACGCAAGCAGCTACTTCAACACCAACTGTTCGCCTGCTTTGGGCTCTCGGAAGAAATCGTGACTACCAACAGACAGCAGTTTACTAGCCTCGAGTTTGATCGAATTGTATAGCTGAACGATATAAGATATGCCCGGGCGGTACCGTACAACCCAGTTGCAAATGGAATGGTGGGGCGTCTGGGCCGTTCGTTGAAAAAGAGCATACAAACAACACGGAGTTCCGGGATGACCTGGAAAGATGCAGTACTGGAAGCCCTATCGAATAACAGAACCTCACGTCATAGGGCGACCGACGAAACATCGGGAGAGTTAATGTCTGGCCAACTGCTACGAAGGAAGTTGGGTACTGCGCATTCGATCTCAAAAACTAACGATCCCAGCTAATTGGAACAACGTCATAACTACGAGTCAACCTACAAAAAACTAGCGCCAGCGCTACAGCCTTGAACATCCATCCGCTTGAGAGAGAGAGGCAAACATGCAAATGTCAACCGGCAATGTCGCGACCGATTGGAGTGGCTCGGGTCTGCGGGCCTAGAAAGTACGCGCTGACGACCGACCGCAAGATCAACGCCGGACAGACGCATATAAACCGCCACCTCAATCCTACGTGATCCATGACACCGACAAAACAACTTAGATCTGCACGTCACAGAACACAGCGCACGTTACGGTTTTGACGGACTTCTGAGCTAAGACGGAAATGGTGTTATATACGCCTCAAGGCCGTCTGTGTTCCCCACCCTCATGTCAGGACTCAAGCCGCGTTCTGATTAACCGCCCCTTCAGCGACCAGCGGCTCACTCGTCCACACACTCAAAGTGACGCCACCGGTTGTGGATGTGGTATTACTGTATGTATTTCTACTGTTTCACGTGTACTCTCTGTAAGGCTGTCCGTAAGGCTTACTGCTAACTGAACACGAGTAGAGATATAACACTTACTAAGGAACCTAGCCGACCCTGCCCGTTCTCTAGCACGCAGATGAACACATTCGTCTGCATTCGAGGGTAGCTGCCATTCATCTGACCACCTCTGAAAAGTTTCGAGGACCTCCCACATGTGGGTGTTGTCAACATTTCGCACAATCAGCAAAGGTGCAACAGAGACACTTCAGGTTTTCAGTGGGATCACCGAAGAACACTGAAAACAGCAGTGGCCTGAGCACTGACCCATGAAGTACCTCGATCATCACAGCACCTTCTGTGGACCATTCCACTAATATCCCTATATGGAATGTACGTTAACTTCATCAAAGTCTCTCTTGTTATGTCAAGATTGCTGAGCTCTGATTGATGTCGAAAGGCGGCTCTACGCTTTGCTATCTTCCCAAATAAACCACACCATTCATCTTCGTTCTCACATAGTCTACTCTGACCGTTTTCCCTACCACTACTTAGTGCTAACTCTGTATACTTACAAATACCGAAATTGGACACTTTTCTTTCGCATCTCTTCTTGAGTAACTTATGATTCCCACCGTTTCTCGATGCACGAATAGTCGTTTTGCTCTGACCCGAACAATGGCTATTTGTTTGAGTGAGCTGAACCTGTTTTATCGTCCACCATTGTTGATTGGGGCCTGGTTGTCTGGCACTTTCTTCCTTTGAGTCCTGAGGATTTTCACATTCGGGGTGAGAGATCCCATTTTCTTGTACGTTGATTTGATTAGTACCGTATTAAATTCAGTTATTGCGAGTGTCTTCTCGTTAGCCGTTTTGAGGATAGATTATCTCTGTCGTTGAATATTGAAAGACATTTTTCAGAGTAACAGATTACGCACAACTTGGCGAGAATTTGAATTGTGAGCGAACGATTCAATAGCCGTCATGAAAGGACGAAGAATCTGCAAAAAAGTTACTTAGTACTTCGCTCGCCGAACATTTGCGGTATTCACTGCAACAAGTGAAGACTCCAGGGATTCAATCTTGGGATTCCCTTAGTGCAACCGCATGCCAGCCGCCAAAGCGGACGGATGCCTGCGGAACATCTAGCCGGCCCCGAGAACTCAAACAAACGTCGGACCAGTTGAGCGGCGTTCTCAAAGGTAATGGCTGAAACATTGTTATTCTGGTGATTGTCACTTACAGTAGTGGGTATGACGCATATTCATTATACAGCCACCAGCGAACCTCCGATAACCGCGCCAACACTTTGACTTAGGTATTAATGGTTTGCGGCATACTTACATTCACATAGCAAGGTGAGCATGATAAATGGTACTAGCAGGGGGCGACACTCAGGTCGTAGGGAGTTTAGAATATCAGGGATGTCGGGGGCGGTCGCACTATAAAAACGCTGACTGCCGCAACCCTCTAATCTACAACACGTAATTCGTGAGAGCAGTTAGCCTCTCCTATACCTATAGACTTTCCACAAAATAGGCTTACAAAACCTAGGCGCCTGTGACAGAGATATAATAAATTGCCTGATAAAGCTTTCCTTCGCGAGTCAGAAAAAGTACTCCGAAACGACAAACACGTTCGATTCCGTAAATTTACGGGCTTACTGTAGTCAGTCATAAATAATTACATTTGGGTTTGCATTCACAATAGGCCAATTTAATGAGCATTGGAGTATGCAAGCACTCCCTATTCCGTCATCACAGAAAACTCGGAAACCCGACTGCGTCACTATCGGGTTGACCAACACAAACCGCCCAGCTCCAGAAAACATGCTGACACTAATTCAGGGTCAGTAAAGACCGGATTGTACCAAAATCAAGTAACGCCTGCTGGACAGCCTCATTACTGTTGACTTTGAGGGACTAAACGAGTGGGATTCATGCTAACCACAAGATACAAGAAGTGATATGACACGTACACTCTGAAGGTGTATTTTTCCGTAATACACGTACGTTTCACAAGCATTTTTCGTGCTTCACTGAAAAGTTGAATTTGACCGAACGCGACACACAGTACAAGAGTGATCTCTGATGGGACGGACGGTTATGCTCATAAAATAATACACAGTGGTAAGCCCGGATGATAAAAGCGAAAGCTCAAGAATACCTTCGAACACCACGCTGTTTGTTGTTATTGAAGGCCACTGTGACAGAGCTATCCAGGTTGCATATTTTTGGGATGCCTCTAAAAGGGGTTACGGGCGGCTGGTGATGCTGGTAACGTTTGTTGGACTATCTTTGAGATTACTATGCTCAGTTTCATTACTGTTAAGAGGTGGTCTACTTTTCACTATCATTCTCAGATAAGGTGAATCAATCCCATGCATTCTTAATTCAACTACTACCATCACTTTTCTTACTGCTGTTTATTCTGGGCCAAGTTAGCGAATTCTGTTGCCATTTGTTTCCGTGAGCCCAGTTCCTTTTTATCATCTCCGGTTACGAAACGGTGCCTAGTCGTTGAATTCATAGTATGGAAACGTCCTCTGTCGTAGTTACATGCATTCCGCATTTTTCTCACTAGCCCACCTCCTGGTCCTTATACACTACGTCTAATGGTTTTGTTGAACTAATCGGTCATTAATCACCTGTGACGCGAATAGCCATTTCGACCTGGCTCACTCTCGTGGTAGTTCACCTTTGACCTTGCTGGCTCTGTTCAGAAAACATGGCTGGTCGCTTTGCAGGTGATTGAGGACAAATTACTTCAACAAAACCATTAGACGAAGTGTATGAGGACCAGGTGTTGGGCTAGTGAGAAAAATTGGGAATGCATATAACAACGATAAATTTTCTCAGCTCAGGTACCAACTACACACCCGCCAAAATTCGTCTGCAACCGACCGGTCGCAGGTAGTGTTGCACACTTTTCATCCCCTATCTAGCTATACTGAATATCACCGTCCACACTGCATACGACGGGGAACTTCAGAGCCATAGCGTCTCACATCCATGCGCCTTTAACAAACAAGCGATTCCCAGGCCACCCCGCAGTAGGCCTGCTCTCGTACGAACCGCGGTGTTACAGATAAGTTTGTCAGCGTCTACGCTACACTTCCTAACTGGGCCCAAAGGCCGCTGGTCTTCAGCCAGTCAGTCGGGTACAAGAAGAAAAACGTCACACCTGAGAATTCCGTCGTCTCGTTGACCACCTTTGATGGACTTACAATGATTGAATATACTCATGGAATCACCTCCTCCGGAAGGCACCTTCCATATGGTTTGCTTCCCCCAAACTCCGGCTCAGATTTCGGGACCAAGCCCGTAGTGCTCTCACATTGATTAAGTCGTCCGAAGTTACGACGACTCTGTTGGAATCGTAATGTATGAAGATCTGACTTGAAGTTGGCGGGAACTACTTGGAATGCATATAGGGCAGCCGAACTTTTAAATTCGGAAGACGACAAGCTTACTGCTCAACGATCTCTTCCTTGTAGAAAAGGTACCATGAGCAGCTGTCGTTTTTTCCTATCGCCCACGAACCTTTAATTTTTTGCACTGGAAGTGTTCTGGATCTCTCCACTTCGTCCTGAAGACTGAACTGAACAGCCTCATCCCGGGTCACTGGAAGAAGCGTTGTGTGGATTCGCAAGGCTGTTTTATGAGTTCCCCAGGCTAGTTCTCTCTGATTGTACCATCCCAGCTGAGTGGAAGTAGGGTAACCTAGTCCCGTTTATATATCTGGTGATAGTTACTTAGCTGCAGGTTTTCGATCAGTTGGTCAAACAAATATTTCCCACAACGTACTAGAACCCCTCATCAAGTGCAACACAATGCAGCATCTTTTTAGGGTTTATATGGTTTCTACAGATCAGCACGCGGTTCTGTCAATTAGGTTACAAAAAATATGGGTAATCTAAATGAGGCCGAGGACCGCGGTGCTATTACTCAACGCCGTTTGTTGTGATCTCTTCAGGGCATTTCCTGGAGTGCTTCGCTGCCCATTCTTCCGAAAACTACAAACATGCGGTGCTCAGGGTGAGATTTTCCGTAAGACAGCCTCCCTTTCACGTAGAAGGACGTTTCATTTTAAAGCGGCCTCCAAGCTCTTTACTTCTGTACCTATTCCATCTGATATGGCTCAGGGATCTGATGTTGAACCACCTTTATTCCGAATTTATATGAACGACCTTCTAGACTTTATCTCTAGTGTCTCCTTGCTGTATTATTATGACCTTGAAGTTTGAAACCCTCAGGATCCCAGCATTTTATAAGCTGATCTCGATGTCACCAAACGCTGGCCACAGGATCAGTATTTTTCAGCAACGGAGACAAGTTTGCATACGTCTCCTGCTGGAGATTCCGGGAATATGTTCATTGCACATAATGTTGGGAGAGCTGCAGTGGTGGTCAAAGTGCATAGTGAGAAAGATCTGTGGATCTGGCAGACATCCAATCTATCTTCTTGTAGACAAAAATCCTTCCAACCCCCATACAGGGCCCGTGTTCGACCTCTACTTGAGTATGCTAACTCAATGGCATTTACTGGCCTTAAAAATGACACAGCTGTTCTGGAGCGTACTCAGAATGTTGCTACGAATGCAGTATTACTTATTCACAAAATCGCCCACGAATCTGGTTCGAAAGTTCTTGATTTCTACGCACTTGAGTACCGAAATTTTCGAAACGCTTCGAAGCGATTCGAGTTTGAAGGTAAGTTGCAAATTCCGATGGTGGACATTGTCTGTATGTGGTGAAATCTGTCGTTAGACCACGACAAAATGATAAATGGGTGGATATCGGGTGATATTTTCGTGGTATTGCCTAGGAATCTGAAAGCATTGATTTCCCTGGCAGAATTGATCACGAGGCTCAAAATGTATTGTTTTAACTGACCGTTAACCAGTTTTAGCGATTCCAGCGATCCGTACTCGGCTTTGAGGCTGGGTGACAAAACTACGGGGATCCAGTCAGTTTTCTTCGTTTCCTGTATAATCTAGTTTATAACAATAAATTTAAGGTAAAACTCGCGATTCGCCTTCAACATAGCTCAAAATACAACATCAGGAACAAAGAGTTCACTTTGGCAACTCTTAAATCCCGTAGAAAACTGCGTTCGAATTTTTTCTAGTGAAATATACTTACATTTGGAATAAACTCCCACATGCAATTAGAACCAGTAAGAATATACATCAATTCAAACGAAGCCTAGAAACTTTCCTAACATTAAAGAACATCATGTTGATCTTCAAACTCTGCCTGCCTGAAGACGATATCTTTCGAAACGGACCTAATAACATCTAACCATCTGATCTAATCTAATAATAACGGAGGGTGAATCTATACCACAGGATGTAACGCCACACACACTTCGAACCGATCAAAGCTATCAATTTAGCCATTTGAGAAATTCCTCATTTCGAAACTTATCATTTCTCCAGCAGGATAGATCCTGTACACAGCTTTGTCGAAAATTGCAGCTACATAGCAAAACTACATATGGCATCTTAAACATCCCCGTTAGTAGTAACCAAACCATCCCGGTACTCTTACTCCATACTCAACGATTATCAGCTCTGTATAGCTATTAGCCACCACGCAATAGCTGTGCAAGTTAAAACGGTTTAGAGAATATATATAACTTAACCTGTTCGCCTCATATGATTACATATAAATACGTGCCTCTTCCTATTCTACAGACAACCTGATAATCTTTCCGTGTTGCTAAACATCTTCCCATTCTACACAACGGCCGGACATATTAAATCGATATCGGAATTCGGCTGTAGTCATATACTAGGATAATCTGTGAATTGGTCACTTTTCGCGTTATACGACAACAATTATTTGTTAGAGATATATATTTTACTAATTAGCACAAAATTGTAAATGTTATATAAAGGATTTAGCCAGAAAATGTCAGAATCCATCATTCGTCATACTTCACATGACCATTTTACGTTCTTCTGCTTATCACGTAATTTTGCCTTTCATTCTTGATTCTACGGTAAATTCCAATGCGTGACAACATTCCACAACGTTCGGAGAATCAAAATCCTGTACTGGTTGGGCAATTCGTGAAATTCCGTCGATTTCAGGAAATAACGGAGTCCAGTCCAGAAGCTCGTCCAGTCCTCCGGAAAAATTGGTACCCACCTATCTTCCCTCATCTTCCCAAAAATTTCTACGTATTTTTCCGAAGCCATCCATATCAACTAATGGCGAAATTCTTCGACTATTCATTTTCTCCATCCTGAAAAATCCTTTTTCTGGCATGACCTTGAACATAAGACCTACGTTAGCCTTGTGAAGCAACAATTGATGTAACAACTTAACATTTTTTATCGAATATTGAAAATCTTGAGAACTTTTGTTTCGGAAGCAAGTGAGCCATCTGCCTCTTCATAAACTAGAGTGTTCCTTCATTATTTTGTCCGTTTTATTACTCTATTTCCATAATTGGTGTCTTGTACAATTAACAATTATGTGTACGTTATGTAGTTCACGTTGAAATGTGTGTACTGATCACGCTTATCCGAGCGTGTTTCTCACGAATGGGTTGAGAAATATACCATTATTATTATTATTATTAGGTTGAAGAATTGTTACACGAGTCCTGTGCTGAACATAAAGTGTGTAAGAATCAAGTCACTGCTGAGTAATCGGAACTCAAGTGGACAAAGATCAAAATTTTGAGAAGAGACTTGTAAGAAAGATGCCGCAAGCCAGTGATCATTTTGATGGCTACTCGCTGGACACGTTCAGTGGCGAGTATATTCTCCTTCAAACCAGTGTAAACGACTTGCTTGGTATACTCGAGCAGTGGTCTTATGGAGACTGCGTAAGACTTTTGGAAGGCGTGCCTGTCTTTGCGGGAGATGGCCTATTTTCATTATCATAAGAGTCGTAAGGCTCCTTTTGGCGGCCAGCTGATGATGATAAGAAGAGGGTAAACCAGATGATATCCAAATCCCTAGGCGATATCTATGACAATTTGTCCACCATATATCACAAATAGGTTCCTGGAATCTCATCCGAGAGACATGTGTGCGCACTTGCTGTCGTTTAAAAGGAGACTCCGATCACCCGATCAGCACTTAATACGGTCGAGATCAATCTGCGATGCATTGGGGTCACACGCATACCAGACTTCCAAGTCATAAGCATAAATGAGAGCGTTGCCAGAGATAAGCTCTGGAAGGTCATAGATGTATATCAAAAACAACAGTGGACCAAGTACCGACTCTTGAGTAACTCCCATGGAAACCGGGGATACAGAAGAAAGGCCCGAGCCGGTTTCTACTCTGAGAGTCCTGTTACCAAGAAAGGAATTAATCCAGCGGAGAACCTCTCCTTGGATCCCATGAGCTTTTAGTTTATGCACCGGAGGACCGTGTGAGACACAGTCAAAAGCTTTAGCAAAGTCGAAGAAGATAGCATCCGAGACATGACCAGTGCCTTTGACCTCCGTTAGGCTATACGTGAAGATTATCATATTGGTTATGCATGACCGATAGGGAAGAAAACCATGCTGGAGCGAAGAGGAAAGGTTATTTGAGAAGAAATGCCCAAAGATGGTACGTTTTAACAGCCGCTCCATTATCTTGCTTGGGATGCTGGTAAGGCTGATCGGCCGATAACTCGCAGGAAGATGACAATCGCCTACCTTAAATATAGACGTGACAGTGGCCTCTTTCTATGCTTCCGGAAAAGTGCTGGTCCGAAATGTCTGCTTAAACAAGTCAAAGAGAAGCACCGCCAAACTGGGGGCCGCTCCTCTCAGGATCCGGGTATGCATCGTGTCTGGTACCATGGTACTATGAGGATTGATCTTAAACAAGAGGTCCTGAACGTCGGGTACAGAGTAGTCAGCCGTCAGGAGTGGGTATTGGAAGTGTCTTCGCGAAAGAATTGGATGCCAGTTTGGCAGATCCACATTGTAGACTGCTGAGTAGTACTCCCTGAACACCTCGAAAACCACTTGGAGGTTGAAGGAGGTTTTCCCGTCGGGAAGCCGCAGAAAAAGCGCTGAGAGCTTAGTTTTTCTCTGGCGACGTATATACTTGAAAAGAAAATTCTTATTCCCGCGAGCTACCTGTAGGAGTTTTGGTTGCGCCTGTTGGGTGTGTCGCCGGATTTCGCGCTTGGACCTGTTTCGTTCAGAGCAAAAGACCCCTAAATTCTCTGATCTACGCGTTAGCCTCTGCTTAGAGAATATACGAGGACGTACTTCAAGAAGACGGCGTATGTTCCGCGGAAGCGGTGCATGAGAGGAGAACTTCCATAGTTTTCCAGGAGCAAATGACTCATCGGCTTCGTGAATGGCAGCTTTAAAGGAAACGTAGTTCAAGTTCACCGAGTCTGATTTAAGACTGAGTATGCTTAAGAACGTCCATAGTGCGTTAACGTCAGCTGGAAGTTCCAAAATGAAGTCTCTGCTGAAGCATTTTGGAGCCAATAACTGATAAAATCAAAGGTTAGTAGCATGTGGTCACTATGCCCCAGTGGTGGTTCGTTGACCACCCTATCTACCAGAGGAGCCTCTGTTGTGATGACCATACCGAGCAGGGCGGGTGCCTGTGCCGGACGATGCCTTGTAGGTAGATAGACGTGATGTATCCAGGCTTACTCCTGGATCAACATTGCCAAGAGTTTTTAGAGTCTCCAGCCACAGCCTCATGACAAGCCGCTATTGAGTTGAGTTTGAGTGCGTTGAAGTGACCCATACTAAGAATATGGGAGAAACGCTTGGTAGACGTGAGTCTGTCTAGGGTAGCAAGAATAGCCACGTCGTCGGACCTGCTGTCTGATTTATGGTAGTTCGCTCAGAAGGCTCAGACAGTTGGTGCACACGCACTTTAGGGCTACTTCCTCGTTTGGTTGGGTGCAAAAAGAGACAGAAGTGCACGAGGGAGAGGTTGTAAAATCCTCAGTAGTGAGATGGGGTGCATAACTGGTGGTATAGTTTTGTGAGCCCTCTTGGGGTTAGGGTGGCCGTTTCATCACAACCCGGGCATATGTGAGCGTCCCTGTGGAACGCTTCGTCCGCTTCTGTTGGCCCAAGAGCGATGACCTTCGGACATCCCCTGCTTTTGGAGTTTCTGTGAAGTGGCTTGCAGTTGTGTACCCTCGAAAATTTGGATGAGGTTGCGGGTTGTAAAAGAACACAGGACGAAATGACCCCCTATTCAACCAAGGAGAGAGACGCTGGAATGAGCCACGTACGGGACATTTTGGATAGGGGGGGACATCAGCAGACTAATTGGACTATAAAGCTTAGGGATAGAACGTTTCAGAAGGACTTTTCCGGGGTAATTGGTTGAAGGGCTATAGGATCTGCTCTTCTGGACACTTCTATCTCCATAGGCGATTGACCTTCCAAAGGGATGGGGGCGGCTGCCTCTGATGTGGGTGCTTGGGATGGTCAATCGGGGTACACTAAACCCCTCTTGAGAGCAGAGATAACGACTATTACGCCAGCGTGACGTTTGGGGTCAGTCTTGATGCACGGCCTTGTTCTAGCAAGCAGAAGGTGCCTCTGCTGCTCCTGGACTGAGCTATCCCCTGAGATTAGCGTGGCTTTTCTCCAGTTTTACCACTTTTCCAGTACCACCTCTGTGCTAACGTATGCGAGTAACGCCACAAATAGTCCCAGTGACTTATTGGTGGCTTTGGGGCGACGCCAACCAGCGGAAATCATTTTTGTAAACTCTGGAGGGGAAAAAGCGTTTACCATTATTCTGGCTTGTTCTCCTGCAGAGAATTTGGTCGGAATTCGTCCCCACAAAACAGGTCTCTCCTCCCGGAGTGCCCTATCCTCCAAGCTTAATTTGAGTAGTAGGCGAAGCCAGTGCCTTGCGATCAACCTCTACGCCTGGAAGGGCGCGAGCAATGTACTGATTCAACGAGCTCATTTCTGACATTAGGCCAGATGAGGTTTTTTGTATCACCCAGTGGTTTTTCCACCGTGACCATTGTAGTGCACTGACATTTTTGGATGCTTTGCAGTCCACTTGCATGTGTCCCGTTTTTGCTTGCTCGAGGTAGCAACCAGAGGTTACAACGTGGCCTTGAATGGGGCGCAGCCTTCTTGAAAAAGACAGCTCATACAGAAGTGAGCAAAGCGTATTGGTTCTTCCTGAGGCCGGTACATTTGAAGTGGTGCCGGTGTAGGTGCGTCTACCACTTCAAACCACTCTGAACAGTCATGCGGCAGCCAAAACGACCGCAAACACTTTATATCTTTGATCCACCAATGCTGCTGGATCCCGTGGGCAGAAATGACAGGTGTTAACAAAAAGGAAACACGGGGCTAAAAAATAAAACGCATACCATAGAGAACAACTAAAAAGATGTGATGAGTTATGCTATTCGACGACAAATACGATAATTGTATGTAATATTTTGATGCACGGGGCACCAAAATAGCAAAAATATGAATAGCCAACGACAGTGAGGAAATTCAGACTAAATTTGGAGTTACACGCGGTTTGTCCATCGTTGGGTGCCGACGTCTAAATTATCAGAGGGTGATGTTGTGGCGACGCAAATGCGTTTCCCTGTGAAGCAGTATTTGTGTTCAACTGATATTTAACCGTCCTGTGTTGAGGAGTGGTTCATTATACACAAGTGTGGAAATATATGCTTTGATACACATTCTATCGACCTATCGCAAACGAAGTCGATTTCTTGCTGCACTCCATTTTAAATGACGGATTATTCACGAGGCTGCAAAGGTGCCATCGATGATCAGAAATTTTCGAACTCCAATGAAATTAGAAGTTGTTTTGGCTGACGGTGCTTAATTCCCTGGTTCAAGCAAAGTCTCAGGCAGTAGGCGCTTGAAGTATAATGTGGGTGTGAACTCTAATGAGTTTACGTGGTCGATGTCTTACTGGTGTGTAGAATACAAGTGACGCCATGGAGAACATACCGTGGATTGTGAAGGGTTCAGTTAGATGAACACACAACCACGACGTAACCGCCTTCCTGCATAATGTGCACCCAACAAATCGTCGGTTCACTGCAAGTGAAGTGAACATATCGAGGCATCTGTTCGATTACAACACCTCAGCTGCTGAGTTAAAGCAGTATGCTGTGAATGTTTTTGGGTAAGTATATAACAACCATGGATATAGTTGCGAAATTTGCCATTGGTTAAAACCTCCGACAATAAGTGGGTTCACGTACATTAATTTTTCAGAAAATCCGCCTCACATGCTGAATTGCAAAAAAGAATATGCCATACTACGTGCCATCAATGACGACAATAATAGACACGCGCACACGTGTTTGACATGGGAACAGCAAGTGTAGCAATTTAGACGTTTTCTTGATGTGGTGAACCTCGGTGCCACGCATAGAAAAAAACACCACAAGTAGGTTCCCGATCAGTTCACGTTTGCCGCGGTAGACTAAAGCCATATCCGTTTATGGTTAGAGACGGGATCAGTCATGGACGACCCGTGATATATGCCCATGATCGAAGTGAGTGTTAGAGGAACCCACTTTTCCGTCCAAAACCGTCTCCTTCCTCGAGAAAACGATCCTACTCAACCACAATAGACGGAAATGTCGTGACCATTCGGTAGGTGACCTCCAATAGATTTTTGCCGGTCTGACCTTTATTCCGCTACGCTCAGTGGTGGCTACGTGACATTAACTACTTTTTTATGTCTGTCCTTCGGTTTTCTGAATCGAGAATGTTGGTAAGTCACTATGCACTATGCAATTTTTCCTCCTGTCGCACACGTTTTCGGGGCCGAACAGAGTTTTTCTTGGGCTCAATTAACGGCGACCGCCGCGTATTTTTGGGACCAAGATTTGCCGTGTTAATTGTATAAGGGAGGGGAACCTGATTTCTTGCCAACCGTCTTATTACACCGTGGGCGAACCAGCGTACTGAGTCAGGGGTTACAACATTTGGCAACGGGGGAACTCACGATGTCATCAACGTTCGAGTAGATACAAACTCTCTATCAACTCCAGCAGAAACAACCTGAACAGGTGCAGCTAACACTGAGTAAAACTCTGACGCAGAAGCTGAGTTTTTAGCAACCAACGGTGGACCAAGCAAATCTTTCAAACCTGCAGCAGAATCTCTACTCAACTCTATCATTGAGTTCCACTTCAAGCCTGTAATCGGTGCTACATTCTAGTCTTGGTTTAAGAAGTATGGAGAAGTTTTCAAGGTGGAACTGGCAGACGCCGACGATGCCCGGAAGGTGAGGCTGCTGCTCCGTGAACTGGACACCTCGGAACATGAACGGTACACCAAATTATATTGCCAAAGAACTTGAGGGATTTGAGCATTGACGGAACCACCCAGACGCTACTACAAATCTTTGGATACCTGTAATTCTTGTTTAACACAAGCTACCAGTGCCTGATGATGATGATGATGATGATGAATGGGTGACGTACGCTGGAACAGTCAATCGGGAATGCGAACGGTTCAAGCTTCGCACAGTGACTGAAGATCAATTCAAATGTCTAGTTTTTGTTTGTGGACTCCAATCACGAAAGGAAGCCGATATCAAAACACGGATTTTGGCAAAGTTAGAACAATGTCCAGATATCACCCTACAGGATACCACTGCCGAATGCCAACGCCTGGTGAACCTGAAACATGATACCGCTATGGCTGAACACAGCAGTCACTCAAAAGTCCACGCGGAGTCTTCAAACGTCCCATTCAAGGCTGCACCAAAGTCGGAACGTGACAACCAAAGGAAACTTCCCGCATCGTGTTAGCAATGCGGTGGATGGCATCATGTCCAATATTGTCCGTTCAAACGGCACCGATGCACCCATTGCTCCCGTCAAGACCACAATGTAGACTGCTGCCGTTTCAAGAAGTGTCAGCGCTGGCTCAATCAGAACTCCTGCAAGCCACGGAGGTCCCACTCCCCAAGAGCCCAGGTCGTTCTGGCAGCAAGAAGTGACGAACACGTAACTCGCAAAAAGTACATATCCTTCTCCATCAACGGTAGGTCGGTCAGACTGCAGCTCGATACAGCATCCGGCACTAAGTCAATCTCTGGCAGAACGTGGCGCCTGATTGGTAAACCCACAATGTCTCCAACAACCCAACCTGCTCGGAGCGCTACAGGCGGTCGATTGCCCATCATTGGCATAGTCCAGTGCACTGCAGTCCTTAACGGATCTTCAATCAAGGGTACGTGCTACGCGACTCGCAATCCTGGCCTTAACCTCCATGGATTGGATTGAATTGACAAACTGCACCTATTGGACAGACCATTATTCCGAATCCGTAGCCGAATTCCAGCTCATCCGAAGCCCACAATGTCTCCAGAAGTCAACTTTCAACTCACAAATGATCTTCAGCAGAGACACTCGGATGTGTTCGCAGAAGAACCCGGCTACTGCACCAAAATAAGGCAGTTTTATCTCTTCGTCCTGGAGCGACGCCGGTATTTCGACCCAAGCGTCCAGTACCCTATGCTGCGCTTGCAACTGTCAAGCAAGAACTGGAACGTCTTCAGCACACTGGCAATTGGAACAATACGACTTTGTGCAGACTACTTCACAGGTCCCAATGGCGTTCCCGAGACGTATCAGTATCCTTTGCCGATACCCGAGGACCTCTTCACGAAGCTGATTGGCTGGAGATGTTTCGCGAAGCTTGACCTGGCCCGGGCTTATTTACAATTACCATTTGCTGAAGGGTCCAAGGAGTTGTTAACAATTAACACTCACAAAGGACTTTACCAATTCAACCTGCTGCCATTCGGTGTAAAGACAGCGCCAGCCATCTTCCAACAAGTGATGGATACGATGCTCACAGATATTCCCGGTGCGGTTGTCTACCTAGACGACATCATATCCATGAGCCACAATGCGGGGGATCTGGAGCAGGAGCTGGACCAAACTCTTACTCGTTTGGGTGAATATGTTCTCTGGCTTCGTGGCGAAAAATACAGATTTGGAATGCCCAGCATCAAGTACCTTGGATTCGTTGTGGACAAAGATGGCGAACGACCTGACCAGCCCAGCGTAAAAGTCGTGCAGGGGATGCCACTGCCAACGGACATGCCAACTGTACGGTCTTTCCTGGGGCTGGTCAGTCATTCCAGTTTCTTCCTCCCGGAACTCCATCGAACTCCAACGCCAATGAACCGTTTGCTCACTAAGGGTGCCGCGTGGGAGTGGTCAAGAGCATGTCAACAATCCTTTATTAGCATCAAAATCCTGTTGAACTCAGACCTTCTGCTTACGCACTACGATCCGGCGCCACCACTTTTCGTGACTGCACAGGTATCCAACTACGGAATAGGTGCTGTGATATCACATACGTTCCCAGATGGAAGAGAAAAGGCAACCGCGCATGCATCAAAATCGCTTGCACTCCCTGAGCAAAATTACAGTCAGATCGAGAAGGAGGCCCTGGCAGTAATCTTCGCAGTGAGGAACCTTAAACATTAGGCCAGTGATCACCTTGAGGAGTCCCAATTCATGTAACAAATCAATTATTTTATCGGATTGTGCAGACCCCAAGTACTATCGTCTCAGAAATATGTAGCTCGAAGTTTCCTCTATCCACATAGCTGACTCGTTGTACAATTTTCAAATTTGGTGTTTAAATGTGTATATGCTCAAAAATATGTACATTGATCACGCTGTCCTGAGCGTGTTTCTCACAAATGCGTCGAGAAATATATCATTATTATTATTATGAAATATACGGGTGATATCTCTCTTTGTTGACGGAACACACGCCGTTGCTCGTGGTGTTCGGCTCAAAGAAAGGAACCCCGGTTTACAAGGACAATCGCTTGCAAAGATAGGCAACAGTGCTTCTTGCCTACAACGTCACGATACAGTACCGTCCCACAACCACCTTTTGCCAAACTGATGCTTTATCCAGACCCATCGGATCACAGGCACCGAACGACGAAGACACAATAATCGCAGCGATCAA
Organism: Paragonimus westermani; assembly: GCA_008508345.1. Lineage (NCBI taxonomy): Eukaryota > Metazoa > Platyhelminthes > Trematoda > Plagiorchiida > Troglotrematidae > Paragonimus > Paragonimus westermani. The sequence goes on along the minus strand of QNGE01003001.1, from coordinate 2,826 downwards.
CATTGAATCCGATGTACACCGCATCCTCAGCGGTGCTGTTCGAGCACTTCCAGTGATGGCGGAAATGTTCAAGGAGGCGACCAAACCGGATCCAATTTTGAGGCAAGTAATGACATTCATCCGCTAAACTTGGCCACGCACAGACCTCATTGATGACTTACGGGAATACTTCCACCGTCGAGAGGCCCTTACGATCGTGGACGGTTGCATCATGTTTCCTGGCAAAGTAGCAGTTTCGGAAGCCCCCCAACGGCAGGCGCTCAAGCAATTTTGCACTGGATACCCGGGGATCAAACGAATGGAGTCTTTGGCGCGCAGTTTCGCCTACTGACCACAAATTGACAAAAAATTAAGAATTATTGCAAAAATGCACATCGTGTTGTTTTGTTCCGTAAAACCCCGTGAAATGCAAACTGCACACTTGGTCAGCAGCCCAAAGACCCTGGCAGGTGCTTCACGTGGATTTCGCTGGACCCCTCAGTGGGCAAACTTATCTGGTCATTGTGGGCGCCTACACCAAGTGACCGAAAGTTCATAACATACGACAGCCGAATTCGGACAGCACTATACAGGAGCTATCGGAACTCTTCAGTTGTTTCGGACTGCCAGAGAAGGTGGTCACAGATAACGGCTCTCAGTGCGCCTCTTCCATCTTCGAAAACTGCTAGCAACGGCTAGGCACCCAGCACACGCGATCCCCAGTTCATCATTCTCAGTCGAACGGACAAGCTGAAAGATTTGTCGACACCTTGAAACAAGCATTGTTGAAGGCCAGAGGAGAAGGTCCCCCCAAGTCCTGTTGTACAGACCTTCTTAACAAATCATTGAACAACCCCAAGCTCAAACGTTCCAGATGGCATGTCGCTGGCAGAATGCATGTTCAATAGAACTGATATCATGATCCCGCCTTCAAACAGGAGGGGAGGACGCAATGCAGAAATGGAAAGACAGTACGATTGAANGTGTTAGAGGAACCCACTTTTCCGTCCAAAACCGTCTCCTTCCTCGAGAAAACGATCCTACTCAACCACAATAGACGGAAATGTCGTGACCATTCGGTAGGTGACCTCCAATAGATTTTTGCCGGTCTGACCTTTATTCCGCTACGCTCAGTGGTGGCTACGTGACATTAACTACTTTTTTATGTCTGTCCTTCGGTTTTCTGAATCGAGAATGTTGGTAAGTCACTATGCACTATGCAATTTTTCCTCCTGTCGCACACGTTTTCGGGGCCGAACAGAGTTTTTCTTGGGCTCAATTAACGGCGACCGCCGCGTATTTTTGGGACCAAGATTTGCCGTGTTAATTGTATAAGGGAGGGGAACCTGATTTCTTGCCAACCGTCTTATTACACCGTGGGCGAACCAGCGTACTGAGTCAAGGGTTACAACAGTGGGAAATACGCTCCCCTGCGCCATTTTCTAGATGCAGCCCATGGGGTGTTGGGAGATCACATACGTGTGAGAAAGTTTGTGATGGATAAAGTATCAGACCAAATGTGAGCAGCACGAGTGGTTTTTAGGTGCGACACAATGTTGTGCCACTTTCATGTGCGGGGTGCCGTGAGGAAACGTAAGCTGGTGTAATTAACCTTATAATCGCTACTCAGACGAATTCATTCAGAAGTTGCATGGCTACTTGTGTGCACGTAGACTGGACGTGGGGTCTAGGCAGCAGTGTGCCCGACCAAAAGCCTTCATGGGATAGCCTTGCTTCGCCTCCTGCTTAACACTTTCGTTTTTGGAAAGCAAGCGGGGTCCTACCCACTAGGGAGTTTATGTAACTTCGTAAACTTACCGACTTCTATGCTACCATATTATCAACTCAGCCTGTGACCTATTGCAGTAAGCAGTAAATGCGACAGACATATCACGCTGACTTACACCCAAATTGTCTGAAACTCATCAGCTGCAGTCTCACATATTTACCCACGGTCGTTTTTAGTTCCACGTGATGATGCTTATTCAACCTATAATTTTCACCAGTCGGTACCTATTTCACGAGTTACCGAGAACACAAGATGAAGAAATGCTTCTGACTTGTACTACGTAAGTTCATTACTTATTTGTTGTTTACTTTTCTCTCTATCAAGTCACAAATTTCAGCTACCACGTCAGCGTATTTGGCTGACAAATTACAGCGGTTAATTGGCGTTCTTGATAAAAAATCTTTTATATAATAGAACAGTCATTTCCATCGATGAAAGAGGCATACTTCATACTTTCTATTGTAGTGCTAGATCCTGGATTCGTACGCCCAGAGTTTCTCCGAACTTATGCTACCGTGAATCGGAAGTCGCAGGGACAAAACGATGAAGCTGCAAACAAACTTCATTTATTGATTTACTCACCGTTCACAACAGACTTCAACATAACACTTAATGGGTGCTAGGGAGCTGCACGTGAGAGCACCTTGAGCACAACTGTACAGCAGCCGCCAGAGTGGAAGCGTGCGTCGACGGAAAAGTTCAGTCGACCTTCAGAATTCAAACGAGCGTTAGACTAGTTTAGCGGCGTTCCAAACGGTAATAGCTCAACATTGTTATCCTAGTGAATTAATAGCTCAACATTGTTATCCTAGTGAATGTAACCTACAACGGTAGAGATGATGTGAAATTATTATACAGCTAGGAGCATATCTGCGATACCTATGCCGGCCCACTAACTTGATGTTAGTGGTTTGTAGTAAAATTACATATATAAAGTAATGTGAATAGGCGCGTGGTACATGCGAGGCAAATATCACGCCGCGGGGAGTTTAGAAATTTGGGGACTACTGAATCGATCGCTAACGATTCAAGTTCGCACCGAGTTACGCGTAATCTGT